>JAHLSL010012977.1:109840-234082 GCA_025920805.1 Petroica traversi
CCGGAGCCTCAGCGCCCCTGCCGGCGGTGACCGGAACTGCAGCGCGGGGAGAGCGCCGGGAGCGCCGCTCCGGGGCTGCGCTGCTGCTGCTGCTTCTGCCACAGCTCCGCTCTCTGCTGCTCTGCTCATACAGATATATACACACTGCAAATAACTGCTAGTCCTTCTCCCATATCTTTGCTTGAAAGTCGGTCATTTCAAAGTTACAATAATTTGGAGAAAAGTGGCTTACATTTTCCATTCCAAGGAAGGTTCCCACCTTCCACGGCAGACACCTGTCTTTCAAATTAAGACAGATCAGGTGATTCAAGTAGTTTAGTGACAAAGGGAGATCAGAAAAATTGTCCATCTGATCCTAATCAAGAGATGAGGTATACTAGGTGATCAGACAACTTTACTCTCTTGGATTGGGTAGTGAGTAACCCAATGGCGTAGAAAGTTATATAGGCTTTATTTACAAGATAGACAACTAATGCGAAGATATTATGAGTATTCTTCCTGTTTGGCTACCAAAATAAAAGTTATTAAGGAAATTATGGATATGTCAGGAAAACTGGAGGAACATATCTGAGAGGGGATAAAAGTGATAATATGTAAACCCAGAGCTATCATTTTATTATAGGGTAGTATGGAGTCTGTTTCAAAGACTGTCAGTAGCTGGTGTCAAGTAGCCTAGTACAAATCTTCACAACCTGTCTGAAATTGCAGCTGATGTCTCTCTTCCCTTCTTTCTTCCCTTAGTCATCTGCTGAAACCAGTTATACACATTTAGTAGTAGAGAGGACCAGCTCATCTGGCCAAATGGGAATTGGGATTGTGCATCAGATATTCTCATTTTATTGCCTGTCCCATTTTTAGAAAAAAGTAGCACTTCTCAGAAAATTCCGTCAGCCTCTCACAGCCCCTGTGCTTATACCCTTTTGAAATGCCCTTGGAACTGTCTCACATTCTGCATGTTCTGTGCTGCAGGGTCCCCTATCCTCCCTTTGAATGGAAGGTTTTCTAACATTTGGAGGAAAGGAAGTTCCATAATATTATATGAGATATCAAGAATACATTCTGGAGTTGTTTTGGCTAAGTTATATTCATGTTATTACAATATTGTGATGCTAACTTTAGAAAGAGAAAGAATAGTAGAAAAGCAAATAAATAAAATTTTGCTTAAAAATAATTAATCATTTATTTAAAAATATTTTTATACACGTCATCTATTCTTCTATGATCAAAAAATTGTATGAGGATGTCATGGTACAGGAAGCCAGGTTTGGTTGCAGATAAGTTAACAGACATACTTTTCTTAGCATGGACATGAGATAGTGTTCCTTTAACAGATGTAATTAGCTGCAGTAAGACATACAAACCTCCAAAATTAAACCAAACTCTGTGGACTACTTTTCCATTCCTTAGAATTTGCTGCATTTTGACTGGCCACTAATGCATATGGACTGCTGAGAAAATTTGGCATTTTGTGGCCTTTAAGAAAATGCTATAATTCTCCAAACTGGGCATTCAGTGGTGCTAAACTGGCCTCTGAAAGTTTTCTTGTGCTATCTGCAGAAAGAAAAAGTGAACATCTGGCATTTAAACTGTGTAAGAATGCCCCTAATGAAAACTATCTTCTAGAATAGGAAAGTCAAAATATTTTTCTAATGTAAAAGAATAAAAGGCTGCTTATTTCCTTGTCACTAAGTTATACATTAGGAAACTGCATTTCCAGTGCATTTATTCCTTCCAGCAAGAGCAACCTGTTACAACCCTTCAATGGAAAAAAATAGAAAAAGGTTGGATTTTCGTCTCCTTGAACCTCTGAACAAGTGACTTTTGAAGATCTTATTAATAATTTATATAAGCTCATGGAAAACTTCATGAAGAATTTGTGATTTTTCATTTTTCCCCTTATCACACATTGTACCATTGGAATTAATCAACTCTTTTATCAGCAAATGCCTAAAATACTCCCTCTGTAATGTACAATATTAAAACAGAATGTCTTTCTCTTACCAAAATTTGTTTTCTTTGTTCTAGTATACCTCTAACATTATATCTTCCTGATGATTATTCAAACGTACTATTAGATAATAACTTTTAATTCCAAATAAGCAACCAAAATCTTAATGTTTACAGTTTTTAATATAACTGGTTGTATTACAATTTGAAAATATAAGGAGTGTCAGTGTACAATGCAGCTTTGTGGATGCAGCATATCTGATACCTAACTGCAAACAGAGGAATAAATCTGGCTAAATAATATTGTGGGTTTTGGGATTTCAGACATCATGAAGTCTGAAACTCATCATTGGAGTAAATATTTTATTTTTCTCTCAGTGAAAATCAAGAAGTAATACTAACTCTGTTTTTAATTACCCAAAGGTGTCATTGCTTTTGCAAAGAGCCTCACCATTAAGCTTTGGAGATGAAATACTAGCTAGGTAAATAATAAATAGTTGCAGAGATGGAATTCAGTTACTAGAAGTAAATCACATCATGAAAGCTGTAATAATATATAGTAATGATGTTTTCATCTAATGACTGATCCTGCCTCTTTTAAGATGCTCTTTAATTTTATTATAATCCAGTCTTTTTGTAGAAGATTCAGAATTGTATTTTTCAAAGAAAATATTTTTATTTTTTGTTGTTTTACTTATTAATGTTTCCAGAAGTCGGCATTCTGGAAGTGAATATATATTGTTTAACATTTTCCATAATGAATTCAAGAGTTTCTGTTACAATTTTAGGTACAGAAATATTTGAAGAGGACAGTAGGAGCAAGAGATAATGAAACCTGTGCTTGTGTTTACTGTTGAGGCACTTACGTTGGTTTTCTCCCTGAAAATACTTATTGTAGATGTTTCACAATTGTACGCGTACTTATTGTTTGTGTATCACATACACGTGATATCATTGTTAGAACTTAACCTGTTGACCCATTGAGTGGAGTTGAGTGACTCCCAGAACAAGGATACCAAATTATAACACAGAATGAATATATGGTCTGTGCTTTTCACTAATCAGTCTATTCTGATCCGTCATTTTCTTTCTTCCCATTGACTGCCTACATACTTTTCTCCTCCTATGTCCTATTACTAGTCAAAGAGATAGAAAAATAGAAGCAGTCTATTTTAGATGGAGTTTCTCACAAAATAAGATTACATGTACAAGTGTGTATGCACAATTAATGCAACCAAAGAAATTTCTCTTGATCCCTGACAGGTGAAGAGGAGGGAGGAAAATAAAGCATAAACATGTATGCTGTTATTGAGCCCATTGTGCCACGTGGGATGCTGCTTTGAGCAAGCTCTGTGCCAGATGTCATTGTGATAAATTAAACACAGAGTGTGGACACTCTTGTGATGACATTTTAAGGTCATGAGAGAGCTATGGAAAGGGCAAAAGTTCATCTTAAAATTAAAGAGGGTTGTTTCTTGTGATATGACGGTAAACATGCATGCTTCTCTAAGCAAATTTATTATGCAGTTACTTGTCATAATGTTTGCCTTGACTGTAAAGTCTTTGGGAGTTTATATCCACTTAACACTGATTCAGCTGAAGTGATAATGTAAAGGGTTCAGCAAAAAAATTATGTGAGCTGATCACTATTCACAAACAATTTTTTTGCAGATATGTATGTTAAAAACACCCCTGAACCTAATAAAAATATGAAACTAACCTGGACATGGGCTTTTTTGATCCAACCTATGAAACAAATATTTGCATTTTTGTAGGTATTCTGAAAAATTTCCTAAAAACTTATGCTTTTAATGTTCTGATTAAAATAAGCGTAAGTATGTCTTACATTTTCTTTAAAATATTATTCTCTGACTTTAAAACTTTCCTTCCTTTCATGATTTTTGGAGGATCTAAGTGTTGTCTGGCTATTAACAACAATTCTTTTGCATCTTTGTTATTATTATTTATATTCATTATTTTCATTTTGAAGCGTGAATATAGAAAGCAGAAACTATATAGACTTACCTTTATCCACAGCAGAAATTCAGCAGTACTGAAATACCCACAAGTGGTGAGATGTCAGTTTTGATTCTATATCTATGTATAGAAAACCTTAGTAATAAGGAGTTAATTTTATTAGTTTTCCAAATTCTTAAACAATACAATACATTTTTTTGTCTCTTTAAAGACATTGAAATAATATAAAAAAATAAAAATACTTCCATTAAGATGGTCGGAATGCACATCTTGATAATATTTAACTAAATTTCATCTCTTTTATTGAGCAAAAATAAAATTCAACAATAGTGATGTACATAGGGATAAAATTGTCAGTTTTCTTTTCATGTATAAGGAGAAAAAGTAGAGTTGAGTAGTATTCACAGAATAGAATCCCACCATTTTTTCTGGTAAAACTTAAGAGCTGCTGAACTTCAATATGCCTTGATTTAAAAATATTTTTTAAAAAATCCTAAACTTTAAATTTAATTTTTTTAAAACATCTGTATTTTTGTACATCTGTATTTTCCCTATGCTTAGTGACTTCAAATCTTATATGTAGTTTGAAAATTCTATAACATGCAGAAAAAAAATTACCAGTTTCTGTTCCAGTTTTTCTGTGGAAGACAGTGAAATTAAAAATCATGTTCAAAACTGTGATCGTGCATTCATGTTGGGGTTTTCTTAACCAAGATTACTGTAGTCTATTTTCTTGGGGTTTTTTTTCTTGGTTTTTTTTTTTATTTATTTTTATTTTTTTAGCTTTTATTCCCCCCATAATTAAGCAGACAATGTTTATATTTCATGTTCAGCCCAGTGTGACAAACTTTGTCTCTGCAATGGTCATGCCAAGAAAAACCTCCATTCTCCTGCCCAAGAGCACATTAAAATGACAATTTAAAAACGCTGAAGTGTTACCTTAACTGCAGGATTTATCAGCTATGGAATAATTTTAATTTTAAGACATAATATGACATAGTATACACTTATTCTGTTTCAGTCTTTCATCCTGCTCTCAAAACAGAGAAAAAAAAAAAGGTGGAAAATAAAGTAATTAATATTTTTGCCAATAACATAATCTAGCTACTTATGTATTTCTTCCATGTTCTTTTAAAATGAGAACTAACATCTGCACACTCTTTTTTTGTTTGTTTTTTTTCAAAGTACAGATATTCAATGGAAACATGAATCTATCTTTGTATGCAAAAGACTGAGCCAGAAGCCTCTTATCTATCTTGTTTGTAGCAGGCAGCGTGCAACAAATAACTGTAGGTTCCTATCAGTGATTTTAAAAGAAAGCTACTACTTAACATTCACTTTCCACATAACCATATGACAAGTAAACATTCCATTACAGACAAAACTACTGCATTCATCAGCTGGTTTGCAGTGCTATAGTATTTCTTTTATTTTTCTCCCATATTGGTAAAAAAGGCAATAATGAGAAATTCACCCTTATTTAAAAGGTGCGGTTTGTGGTGTGAAAAGGAGTGGAATCCTGAAAATAATGAAAGCTTGTGGCCGATGGACTGGGCCGGACAGCTAACCACAGGGATGGCCGGCGGCTCGGCAGCTCATTCTGAAAGTTTCCTTTTTGTTAAGTCAACTTCAGCTGAGGACTTCTTTTCCCCTTGCCGCGAGCCGGGCTTCCCTGGGATGGTGGCCACTGTCCCAAAAGCCGGAGAGCTGCTGAGAGAGAGAGTGTTCCCTTGCCCGGAGCCAAGTCAGATACGACACACCATGGTCTGCTCTGCTCAGTTTCAGGGGCGAAAGGACCCTGAGAGCCCAGATTTCAGACTTTTATTCTGAGGGTTACAACTTATCTCATAACGGGACAGGGGAGGAACAGGGAAGGGTCAGAGGGTCAGGGCCTAATCGGGAAGGAGTAAGGGAGGAGAGAGTGAGACACAAGATACCATTGTTAACTGAAGGACGAGAGGGGGAATTCGACCCCCTTTCCAAGGCCAAACCTAACTCTACCTTAGAGGGACCTCACTTTCTAGGCCCCCAGAAATTTGTCAGGGGATATGTAACTCTTTGGGCTTGTACCACCGCTACAAAAGCTGAAATAATACTTATTTCTTGGGTTGTATTCACTAAAGCTAAGAAATCTCTGAGGAATTCAATAAAATCATGCAAATTATGTAAAACATTATAGACTTATGGTGTGGAAAACTTCCATTCTTTTCACTCCTGCTCATCCTTCCTCACCTCCCAGCACATGAACTATTTGGATTCTTTGTTCTTAAAGTCTCACACAGACACAGTACATAAACCTAATCAAAATACAGTGTGAGAGGTTCTCCAGTCTCAAATGAGGCTATATTTGAGGGACAGAGTCCTACAGCAAAAAATTTGAAATCCATTCAATACAATTTACTTGCTTCTGTGCTGATCATGTACTTATGTAAAATTGCATTTTCCTGTGTCATAACAGTCTTATGAAATACTTACTGTTTATAGTAATTTCTTCTAAGGGGACTTACTCTATTTCAAGGCAAACTAATTTCTTCTATCCTGATTATTACATCTATCATTCATACATGCCATAGGTCTCCGCAATTGCTACTGCCTGAAGCTAGCACTTCTTTAGCGCTGGGAGAAAAAATGGAGAAAATTTTTAACTATTTAGAATTTTATTCTCATACAATTCAAAAAATTCAAGAAGACTTCCACAGCAATGGCAATGAAATGATTCCAAAACAGACTGATCAAATTGAAGGATTAAAAATACAGGCAGTCAGTAGAAAGCTGAAAGAAAGGAATTTGTGCATCCTTAGTTGGTTAAGAGATTTTTTTGCAGATGTTTATGTTACTAGAGTATTTCAAAAGACACATGTACAGTGTTTAAAGGAGTAAAACTTGGTAAAGCCACATGCAGAATTTTCTTGCTAGACATCAACCACAGCCAGCCCTCAAGACCCACACAACTGCTCACTCTTTGTCTCAGCAGCAGGATCAGGAAGAGAACCAGAAGGGTAAAAGATATAAAACCCATGAGCTGAGATAAAGACAGTTTAATAGGGAAAGCAAAAGCTACGCATGCAGGCAAAGCAAAACAATGAATTAATTTAGTGCTTCCCATGCAGAGGCAGGTTTTCAGCCATCTCTGGGAGAGCAGGACCTCATCACACATAGTGATGTCTTGGGAAGGCAAATGTTCCCCCTTCCTCCTTTTTGTCCCCATTTTATATACTAACATGATGCTACAGGTCTGGAATATCCCTTTGGTCAGTTGGGGTCACCTGTCCTGGCTGTCTCTCCACCCAGCCTCCCAAGTATCCCAAACTTCCTTGTACAGAGCAGTACAAGAAGCAGAAAAGGCCTTGGCTTTGTGCAAGCCCTGCTCACCACTAATAAAAACATCTCTGTATTATCAGCCCTGTGTTCAGCACAATTCCAAAACACAGCCCCATACCAGCCACTGTGAAAAAAAGTGTAAATGTAGCATTGAGAAAATAACCTGCATTACTTGTATTATCATCAAAATAAAATTTTCACAAAGGAAAACACAGAGTTAAATCTTACCAAGTATATTTAAATTTTATCACAAAATTAAGGACAGAGGTCATAAGCCAAGTGATACCATGATATGTGACAGCACTTTGTTTTACACAGACTCGCTACAGGACTAATTACAAATTAACACATATTAACAGAACATTAAAGATCCTGGAGGACAAAAAAAGTGTAAATATATATTTTGGTGGTTTTTAAGTTGGTTTTTTTTTAACATTTTATCTATTTTATAAAATGTGTTGATTTTATTTTCTTGTAAAAGCAAGATAATATTCCCATTATAAGTACTGTTTCACCAAAAAAAGAACTGCCATCAGAGTAAAATAATGATAAGGATCTCATGTAGCTTCACCATTAATATCTGAATTATTCTATTGAATTTTATCTGTGACGTATCTTCTGCAAGATTTTATTCAATTAAATAAAACTTTATTCACTTTCTGTCCAGACAGATTTTTGTACTGCAAGATGTAAAGTATTTTATAATAAGCCTTTTATTATGCTTTTTTATCTTATGTTATACATTTTGTTTTCTTGTGTTTGTTAAAAACTGATTCAACAGTCACCTAGGATAACAATTCCAGTGTCTTGTAAGCAGAAGTGATCAAACAATAGGACCTTATTGATCTGTATTGCTTACACTCCATCTCTGGTTTTGCTGGGAGTTTTGTGCATGGAATGGAAAAAGGCCTTCTTTAATGAGGTTGGTGAAGAGTCTGGAGAACAAGCCCTGTGAGAAGCAGCTGAGGGAATTAGGATTGTTCAACATGGAGAAAAGTGGGCTAAGGGAAGATCCTATTGAGCTCTTCAGCTACCTGACAAGAGGTTGTAGTGAGGTGAGCCCTGATTCTTCTCCCAAGCTATGGCATGAGTAAAAATGGCTCCAAATTCCTTCAGCGGAGGTTTAGATTGAATATTAGTAAATTTTTTTCATTAAAAGGTATGTCAAGCTTTGCAATAAGTGGCCAAGGGAAGTAGATGAGTTACCATCCCTAGAGATATTTCAATAAGGCAGAGATGTGGTGATTAGGGGGGTGGTTTAGTGGTGGGCTTGGCTGTGCTGGGTTAATGGTTAGATTCAGTGATATTAAATGTCTGTTCTAAAGTAAGGGATTCTGTGTGTCTATATTTAGAAACACTTTATCATTCTCTTTTTTTGTATTCTCTCCCTTTACAAACAAAAATCTCCCACTGTAATACTGTTCTGCTACTGTTGCAGCTCTGTTTTGAAGTTATATCTCTATAAATAAAATGCTGTTTGATAGTACTGGAATATTTTGAAACCCTCTATTAGATCAGATGTGATAATAAATGACTTTATAACCTGTTCACCCAAAGATGGTTTTGTACAGAGATTTTATATTTTATTTTCATAAATTTATTGCAGCAGTAGGAGAAAAAATCAGTCTCTGTTTGGTTTTTATTGCTGTTTTTCTTTGTTGTTGTTTTGTAACTTTGTTTTGTTTCTGGAAACACTACAGTGTGTAGGCACCGGTAAAATGTTAGCAGCAAAAGTGAGGTACCAGATATCAAATTCAACCAATTGCTGAATTCTAGGATTTCTCAGCATAGTCAGTAAAGTTCCCCAAACATTAGTTAGAGAAGCAAAAGAGAAAAAACTTCATAGTAAAGGTCATTGAGTCATCAGTAGACTGAGCAGTTTTTGCTAATCGATCCACAGAAACACTTACATGCATGGCTGCCTTTAATAGCTGCTTCAGCACTAAATAGCATCTGCTTAAAATGATAGCCAACCACAGAAATGGACTGCAGTAATAACCATTGTTCTTACGAATATGAAAGAATGTCTATCGCAAGAAAAGGCCCAGAAAAATCATGTAAATAATCTTCTATAGGTTTGACACAGTCAGATAGATACAAATGTTTGGTAATGTTAGTTTTCTGATTCTAGTATTTTATAACATATCAAGGAAGCTCTGCTGTCCCTAAGAGAAGGTGTTTGCACAGGCTATAGCCCTGATCTCTAACCTTTTCTTCTTTTCTTGTATGACTTCAACATCTTGAACATGTGTAAAGACAGAAGGACACTAGACTGTGCAGTCTACAATGAGTGAAAAGCTTAGTATGTGTAGGCAATAACATGCTTTTTACATATTGGTGCACCCCATTAAGCTTGACACTAGACTTTTCAGTCATCTTTTCATTTGGAAAAGACTAAAGAGAAGAAAGTTCTTTGTAGTCTAAATTATTACTGAGACAAGTAGATAACATCTTTATAAATATACATGAAAATTAATGTTATTTTATATGGTTTCCATAGTCAAAAAAGTGTTGAAGAAAACCGCTGACACTCAGAGCTAGTAGGTACTTGCCATATGCTGGTGATGATCAGACATTTTGCACAACTTTTGGAACAATAAGAGTTTTACATGCTGCAAATAGCATAATCTACTTTCCTGGCTTTACATTTTTTGATTGTTTCTCTGTGGAGAAGTTTGTCCCCATGAGATGGCACACCCTTTGCTGCTGGAGAATTTTTAAAATATTATTAAATAACAAAAGTTGCTCTTTTTAAGTCAGTTCCAACAAAATAATATCTTGTAACTACTATTACTTATTTTCAGGCAGAATAAAGTAAATTTTAAATATCTATTATTTTTATATTTACTTTTTTATGCATTAAAGATAATTTTTCACATTTTAAAGGAAATATTACAAATTTAAAACATAAATTCAACTGAGATATAATCTCAGAAGAAAACAACAGCCGCAACAACAAACATAGCAAAATATTATTAAATATCATCAGCCTTCACCCTCTTTATTGATCTTTTTCATTCCTGGAATAATGAAATAAAACTTGCAATTACCTGACCATTATAAAATGCTTCCATCAGTAGCTGTACCTGAGGTTATTTGCTATTTGTCAGGGTGAATAGGTTTTGCTCTCTCTTCACAATTGTCTTGCTCAATATTGAGGGTTACAGTATGCAAAAAGAAGAAAACTCTTCTTTCAGCAAACTAGTAAATTCATGCTTGAAGTTTTAATTTATTTCCTATTTAATGAAATATAATGCTATTTTATTTATTTATTTACTTAATTAGTTATTTTACTTACCTTATCAGCAACTATTCCTGAAAACAGCTAACCACACCTTTGTTTCTCCATGGAGATTTTTTAGAAATCTGTAAAGAGCAGTGCATAAGAATCTTGTATTTGATTGATTTCTCTAACATCTTTTTTATGTTTCATATTTTACTTTCGTATTAAATTTACATTTGTAAGTACATAACCATTAAAACAGCAAGATTAGGCAGTACTTTAAAAATTATATCTATATGTTAGGGTTTTTTTAAGAAAAATAACATCTCTGCTTAGGAGATGCAATGTCCACTGCAATAGGACCTGCAGTGATCTCATATTTATCCCACTGCTGAAGAATATTGGTGCCTTAACAAATATAATCACATCAGAACTGCTTTATTTTATGATCTTTTATACTTATGTAATTTTTGAAAGGTTAAAATAGAATTATAGTAATATTATAATATAGTCTTGTAAAAGCAAAGACTGCAGTGATACTGTATTAACTGGGGAAGGTTTGGATTGTAAATTTGGAAAGAATTATTCACCAAAAGGGTTATCAAGCATTGGAATAGTCTGCCCAAGGAAACGGATCAATACCCATCCCTGCAATTATTTAAAAGACCCATCGATGCAACAGTTAGTGCTTTAGTGGTGGGCTTGGTGGTGTCAAGTTATGGTTGAGCTTGATGGCCTTAGGCTTCTTTGCCAGCCTAAATGAATCTGTGATTCTAAGTTCACTAGTCAAATGCAAGCTAACTCTTATTAGAATTAATTTGTATTTTCCAGGATTGATTATGTTTTTGAAGTTTTGAGATTGGGACTTCTGTATCTTCCCAAAAATACTGGTCTGATTTATTTGAAATTATTAGAAATTATTGCCCTTGATCAATTTTTATGAAAACAGGTAATTCAAGAAACATTTTTAAACTTCTAGCATTTATAGCAAAACACCTGTAATTTTTTTAAAAAAAGGATTGATGTTTGTCTTGTAGTTCAAGAATTCAGAAGCAAGGCAATAGTAGAAAGCTCAACAATGTTGGCTATCAGTGACAAAACCTGGTTACAGTTTTAGCAAACCTCAATAATTTTTTGTTTTTGAAAGTTATTGAAGATAACTTCTGTACCCTTCACTTAAAGTATGTGAGAAAGTAGAATCACAGGAAAAGAAGAAAAAGAAAGCACTGATGGAATACATACATGAAGTTCCTCTATTGTAATTCTATTGTAATGTGCTTTTTCCTATAGCACATTTTAAAATGTATTTTTTTAACTAACCTAGTGGAGTCCAGGTCAACAGTAGTAGCTCTGGGGAGCTAGATCTCCTATTAGTAGAAAAATTATCTGACGACCTTACTCAGAGCTCTTTATCTTTTACTTAGTGTCCATCAGACTACATATCAGAAAACACCTAAACGTTTTAGGACAATAATATGAAATGTGTACGACTAAATTTCTCCTTATTTTTTTCTTCAGAAAGTAGATCATCACTTTTTAAGTCTCGTACTTCCTTAAGGTTCTTGATGAAATTTGCTTTTGTAGTCCATTAGGTGGAAGCTGTATCATAAGCAACAGAGACATTAAGTTGAAATAGTATTCATTGCCAAGTCTCTGTATACTTATTTAGTATCTTAACTGGAACTTCTTAACATACTTCCACAAAGGGGAGAAGACTTCATTCACTCAGATACCATGAGAGGATAACAACAAGAAAAAATATCCAGTTGCAGAAGTAAACCTTTTTATCACCAGGCACACTGAAGCGATGAGAAAAAAATGATGCATCTAGGAAATAGTGTGTTTCATATCTGGAAGGGGAGAAAGTAATTCTGGTCAAAAGTCCTATGTGCTCTTACCCTGCAAAATAAATTTCACATAAAAACACTTAATTTTTTTAAAAATTAAGAATTTTTAAAGAAAAATAATAGAACTTTGATATATAAAATATAGCTCATCTTACAAAAAAAATACCACCTTACTTTTAGAATAAATTGATAATGTTGCCGTTTCGAGTTTTTTTTCTTTCTCTTTTTTTTATATCCTCTTGATAATTACATTTCTTTGTTCTTAATATGACATTGAGTTCTCTAAGAAATTGGCAGATGTTTATGTGTAATGTCAGCATGAAATATTAATTTCTTATGATAAATCACCCCTTATGAGTTTCTCTATTTCTCAGTAATTGACAGAGATAATAGTGTAATGAAAGAGCATCATGTAGTTGCCTGTGTAATTCATATCACAAAGTACTTTTTAGAGTGTTTTGTCACAAATGGAGTAGGAGTTTTTTTTAAGAACTGGATTAATTCATGGAATGTGATAATATGGGATTTGGCACTGTTGGGTGTAGTATTGATTGAGAGATGATGAATATGCATTTCTTATTGAATTAGTTTTCCTGAAGATACATTCTTCAGCCTGAGATTTCATGTATTTTTTTTCCATTCACCCTGTCATAATTCAGTCTGCTATCCAGCTATCATCAACTTGGCTGACGTGTCAGAAAATTTCATTCATACCTTAGAGAATTCTCTGCAATCTGTATGATGAGGAGAACAGTTTTAAGTGTTTGCTAAGCTCCGTATGGTTTCTTTTATAACTCAAGCAAATTTGCTGTGTTTGCTCCAATTTCTCATCCAATGCAACATTTATGGAATTTTCTGGAGAGAGAATACTTACATTAGATTGTACAGTAATGCTTAATAACCATAGAAATACTTTGGTCATCTGCTTTCAGTTAGGATCAAGGCTGCCATCATTATTTTCCTGCAAGTTTAACATCACCTTGATTGAAAAAACCTATTCACTGTTTTGGTGAAAAGACAAAATTCCAAGAGTTTTCAGGGTTAGGGCTTAAAATGTCACAGGATTACACAGATTAAAACCCTATATGATGAGCTCATATAGACAGTGGTCTTGAGATCAGAAATTTTGTCCTATATATCTGGTCAGTCATTACAGTTATTACACTTTAAAATTGGTCTTGAATTCTTCTAATAGAAGGGCTGATGCGCCAAAGAGATTGTCTTTGGCTCTCTGCTGAATATTTTGTCAGTTTCAAAGGTTTTGAAGCCCATGATAGGTACTGTGGTGTCACAGATATATTACTGGCCTTTTTACTGTCCTTGATGTCCTCGATTTATTCGATAGTAAATGTCAGAGTTAATGAATGTAAAATGATACTGATGTTTCTAAAAAAGGAGAAGTCACAGTAATTGTATTAGAAGATGTTCTTAGTGGGAAATAATGCTAAAAATAAGTAAAAGGTAAACTTATTAGAGAAATTCAGTTTAATCAAAGTTCAAGAGCTGCTAGAAATAATTATACAATTTCTTACTCCAAGAGTGCATAAGTTGGCTTGGCTACTTAATTCCTAATAAGCCTATTGCCACAGAGAGGTCTGAATGGAAATCTGTATTTCATGTACCCTCTTCAGCTCTCCTCCAAGATAATGCAAGATTCCTCACAAACAGCAAAAAATTTCAAAATTTGGCATGCATTCATTTTAAGACACAGAGGTGAAACACGCAAAATGGAAATGTTGCACTGGTTGCACATTTCACTAAATACGGACATGGATATTGAATATGTATTAAATAAATACATGGAACATTAAGAATATCATTCTTCAGAAAAGGGGGAAAATTTTATGCACACAAAAGAAAAGAATCCTCCTTCATTAAATAAGATGGAAAGGAATTCATGCCATTAACTCTTTTGTAACACCTAAGAACAAAATAATTTATTTAAAGCATAACCTCTGTAGGCAAAAAAACAAATCAAACCAAGAAACAACAAAACACCCCCCCCAAAAAAAAACCAAAACCGACCAAACAAAAACAAACAAGCGAACCCAGCTGTAACTGTGAGAAGTAAGTTCTACTCGATGGATAGGAACAAGAATTGAGAAGACATATCTTTTCTACTTCTTTTGAAAGTGGTGATTAGGGGTCATGATAAGAATGCTTTTGATGAAATATCACAGACTAGTACATCACAGAGTTCCAGAATGTGTATCCTGTGTATTTTAATATTTTCAGTTACAAGTTTTTTAGACCTTTGTGGGTATTTTTCAATTTAAAATGTTTTCATTAAGACACATTTCTTTTTCTTTTCTCTCTCTTGAACGCATTTCTCTTGACTGATGCCTGTGCTATGAATTCCAGCAAAGCAGACACATATGAGTTTTAACTGCAACACATTGTCACTGAAGCTTTCTTCATGTATTTGCAAAACAGGTTTAATAGAAATCAGAAAAAGATATTGTATCACTTAACTTGCAATTGGAGATGCCAATGAAAACTTGTCCTCTATTAAATCAAATTAAGATTTGGTACATTAGAAACAAAACCCAGAATGATGTGGCTAGTGTTTGAATTTAAAAGGTGTACGTTGTTAGGTCAATTCACATAATCTTTGGGATAGCTTTCAGTCATAAATTTTTGACTAGTGTTAAAACTGGATTACTGTTTTTATATTTAGAAAAATCCATGTATTTAAATGAGTAAATGACCCTGCGCAGCATGAATATAGCTACACTACATTCAACAGTTTTATTCTTTGCTAACAATTGTATTTTATAGTTGCAGAAACATTTCCCTTGAAGTAACTGTTTTTAGGAAGTTTTGATTTTAAATGAAAACAAAACAAAAAAGAATCTTTAAATGCTGCCCTACTGGATTTTCAGACAGACTTGGTATAACATATGCAGAAAGAATTTTTCACTTTGTTTTTAAATTCAGTTCAGAGTGTCTCTCTAATATTTATTTCATGTTACTATTTTATCGGAATGCTCTCATCCCATCAGATGGCAGTTTTTAAATCCTCTGTGCATTCATAGCTGCAGGGTGCAATTGTAGCTACAGGTAGAGAAATAAAGCCATCTGAGATAAGCTGGAAAGCATTTACCTTACTTTCAAAAAGAATATGCAAGTTATTTTGGTCAATTCTTCTCTTACATGGAATTTTATGTGGAATAATTTAAATGCCAGAAAATATAAGTAATATAATATTATCCAAAGTTTAAATAGATTGCAGAGTGAATTTGTGAATCATGGAATCTGAAACCTTCCGTAGGAGCATATGATTTTTAAAAGTATGTGCTGGGAAAGAGATCTCCAAAATAGTTTATCTGATGGAGTACTAGGGAAAAGAACATGCAGCTCAATATAGGATGCTTACTAAGCTGAAGAATGTTAGAAAAAAAGCTCCTGCTTTGTCTTGAATCTGAATAAGCCATGCTCAAGAGCCAACCCTAAATGTTTAAAAACAGTTTTCCTCTCTCTTATTCATTTTCTGTGGATTTATACTAAAATTTACAAGAGTTTTCTCTTTTAAGCAATATGAATATATATCTAGGTTATCAGCAAAAGTGCTTATTGCCAGCTTGCAATGAACTTAATTATCCAAAGCTTAACTCTGTAATGAGGAAGCAAGATGGTAGGATTTAAATACACAGTTTTTATTATGCATTTCTAAAACTGTATTGTATAGCAAACATATAGGACCTGGGGAACTTGTGTTAACTATGAAATCACAGTTATTATTGGTCAGTCTTTGGATAGCTTACCAAATTAAGTGATTTTCATAAAAGAAAATGTTTGGTATCTTCTATGCGTTGGAAAACACCCAATACACTGGAAAACACCTAATAGACTGGAAAACACCTAAAATATCTAATACATATCATCAAACAATACAGATGAAAAGAGCATTAACTCTACATCTCAGTGAAAAGCTTAGTGTTTAAGATTTGGGTTAAGAAACTTCTACCCTTGAAAGTATAGGATAGTACTTTATTAAGGCAAGGAAATGTTTCTAACTGTTCTTAGGTGCAGCTGAAGGATGAACTTCAACAACCCCCCCAAAAAGCAAGAAAATAATAAATATGAAGTTTGCATTAGAACATATTGCATTAGAACATATTGCGGGCTCTGTTCAAGCTATACAAAAAGCATGAGAAATTCTTGCCAACTAAGCATAATCCTCATAAGCATGATGTAGAACTTTAACATTTCCATTAAATAACATATGCTTTAAGGGGGTCTTTTTAGGTAGAAGATCACCTTTTGCTTGCCTTTGTGAAATGCACCGTGCTAAACACTCAGTGTTTCCACTGGAGACTTCTTGTAGTTAATTATTACAAATTGTTCTCTATTCAATCCAGAAGAATTTATTTTCTTCCATTTCTAAAAACATACATTTATCTATAGTTCCACCACATAATGGTACAGAACACTGACCATTTAGGAGGTAACATCATTGCCTGCTATTGATAGTACAAAGATGTTGTGGGAATATAACAGGTAATCTTGTTTAAATATTTTCTTTAGAGCTGGTATCTCTCAAGAGATAAGTAGAAATTAATGGAAAGTAATGTATTTCGCAAATGAAAAAGTTCCCAGTAGCACATACCACATCAGTGTCTGTCAGCTTATTCCCAGAAATACTCCAAATGATTTTGAGTGTCTTTCAAAAACTTCAAGCTAATTCAAAAAAGCTTATTGTAAAAGAGAGGGAAGCATGTTGGTTGGAGAGATGGGTGATTCTAACATAGTCTGATTAACTCTGTAAGGACTCTGTAAGTCAATACTGAGTAAGTAGTACCCAATAAATTCGTATTGTAGCTTATTGTGTAGTAGCTCCCACAAGCTGCCAGTGTTGACTGATTTATTCAGTTTTTTCTGCAGATATATTGGCCCAAAAGTGGAGTTAATTTGCTTGTGGCTTTTGTCAGGTTTTTTTTGGTGGAGCACTGTGTATTTTGGGCTTTTTATGTTTTGGTTATTTTTTGTTGGTTGGGCATGTTTGTTGTTGTTGTTTGGGGTTTTAGGGTTTTTTTTTCTTTTTTGGGATAGATTTCATTTTGTTTGGTTGGTTTGGTTTGGTTTTTTATATTAAGGGTCTTCTCATTCAAATTTATTGAAATTAAAACAAGACTAGAATTTTTTTACTGTGTCTCATAGTCTTACAAGATAATAGGAGTTGATCAAATGTGTCATAACAAACCATTTGTACTACTCTCAGGGAAACTTGACACAAATTATATAAGTCTCCCTGTGGCACTAAACAGCATTTTACATGGTTGAAATACTGCAGATGGTGCTCAAGAAGGAGGGGGAAAAAAAGCCTAAATAAACTGCATAATATTTAAATGAAGAAAAATGCATATTGATGGTTTCTTCTCTTATTTTTTTCTGTTTAGACCAACATCAACAAAGACATTCAGAGGGACCCTTTTATGTATAATCTTTAAAAATTGATTTATAAAGTGACTATGGAAAACGGAAATAAGATTATGCATCCAATTGACAGAAAAAAATAAATGGAAAGAAAACCGTAGGATATATTAAAATATATGTTTCAAATGTAATTAAGGGCTCTTGCTTATTAATTTTAAGAAGCAAAAAGGAGTTTGAAGTATATAGATTGCAAAGAGTGTCAAGTATTTAGAAAGCTAAATCGTAAAGAATGAAATTTGAAGAATGATGCAATTATTGGTGGTATGTTCTTTCTGTATTCCATCATGGACTTTACTAAATATATTTCACTTGTATTAGTTTTACTGTGTTATAGTCTTAGCTACTTTCACACATCACCGCACTGTCATGCCATATATTTTCCCTCTGACTGTACCTGCAGAATTCCCCCTTTCCCTTAGCAGGCAAAATGTACCAGCAACTCCAAGGGCACTGATAATGCTTCTCCCGTTAATCAACTACTAGGGAACTCCTATGGGAATGTGTTCCATACCCAGTCCAAAAAGCCCTAATTAAAAGTACCCTCCAGGACACCTGACCACCCTTGAGATGATTGTTACAGTATGTTGACCTCCTGCATCTCCTCACCTATCAGGCTGAGCCGTACTTATGATGTTTGTGTTTACTGGCTTCTTTAACTAAAGATAAATAATTTTCTGTGATTGGTATGACTTGAATTGTCCCCTGAGTATCCTACTTACTATTATTTTCCTAGGTATATGCTTACTGCTGTATAACTATGCTATTTTATTGTCTCAGCTTCTCTACAGATTAAGTAGTGAAAGTGCCCTTCACATTCTGCTTACTTGGTTATTAATAGGGAAGGACAAAAATGTTTTAACTACATGCATCTCATATACAGAGCTGTCAAAAATACAGTCTTTTGTTTATGAATTCTCATATCCTAACTTACTCCTACAGTTTTGCTTTCATAATGGAAAGAAGTTAAATTTCTTTTGAGTTTGCTGATGCTTAGGAAAGTTTTTTTGCAATTTAAGCTTAAGTTCTTTGATATTTCATGGCAGCAATTGATTGAGCTGCTCAGGATAGTGTGATGCTGATAACCATTGTCTTAAATTGTATGGAATTGTAGTTTAAATCTAATGATAATGCTCAAACAATTACAATCTATCTTGTTGGATCTTTCAGGCTTTTTTTCCTACTTTTCCCTTTCAACTGAATTCTGTTCTCTCTTGTGATGAACATTAATCTTACTCAGAGCTGTCCCATCTCTACTATGCCTTCCCTGAATACCTGCTGTATTCATGTTTTGCTCCCTGAATACCTGCTGTATTCATGAGCTGTTGCATAGCTGTTTGTTTAGAGTTCTTTCTGAAAACTTTCATTGACATACATAATTAGCATACTATAGTATGGCATCGTATGGGTTAATCTATCGTAGCATGGTGTGTCCTGGTGCAGTATTGCATATCCTCATATGATATGATGTAGCATTGCAGACTCAAACATCTGAGTTTTTTAAGCATTGGCTGAAAGTTACAGAATTTTGTTCATCTTGTTACTGGACTATGTTGCCTTCTCTCTAAAGGACAAAAATATTTTTAAAGCAGAGGTTATTATTCTATTTCTTAGATAATATAGAATGATTATTCCAGCATCACAAAGCTTCACCCAATAATGATTACCCAAGGAAGGAAAAAAAAAATCTCCTATTATAAAACTGTTATTGTTATGTTACACTGTGAAATTTCTGAAGCAATGAAATTGCTGTAGTAGGGAAACACGTGGAATGATCTGGTACTTATTCACAGAAACTTGGAAATTAGCAAAACCAATATATAAATCTACAATTAATAGATATCTTATGTTGCCTTTGATGTTTTCTTTTGCTGTTGTTACCACCGGAAATTAGGATCAGAAAGCTGGTCTGATAAGATCCTCATCACTAAGTCATGCTGCTTTCATTAATTCAGGCTTCACTGAAAGGCAGATTTCTTAGACAGATAATGCTGGGTATATCAGTGTCACATTAAACTGTACTCTGTTCCAATGAACAGTCAGCAATATTTCTCTTCAAAATCCTCTTTCCTGTGTTTTAATTCTGTATGACATCATCTCCAAAGTAACCCTCCTGCATTTTCTTACTGGCCCCATGTTGCCAATGCTTGTAAATAGTTACTAAAATGTGTTGATAATAACGCAGATCCATAAACACCTACAATGTTTCTCCACAAGACACTAAATAAATCTTCAAGCATAAACACAAGCTTTGTGAGAGGTTTATGAATTGTTCTTCAAAAGGTCTATTTCCTTTTGTGTACTGGATATTATCACTTTCTCATATAACAAAAAATTGCTGCTTTTTCCCCTTCTTATATTAGCTTTGCTTTATTGATAGGAAATAGAACATTCAAAGGCTTTTGCATGAAGAAGAGAAATATTGTATAATTTATCCCTGAAGACATATTTTTTAGATAATTTGTGAAGAGGAGTCCTGCTTTTCTGTCTCTCCTATGCATTTAAAGTTCTTTATTAGAATTAGGCAAATTGAAAAAAAAAAAGAAAAAATAATGTACTGTTTAAACTCTAATCCTAGATATCTGTGAGAATACTTACTCACAACCTTTATTTCTCCTTTTTTTTCCCAATGTACCTAACTTTTTCAAAGAATGTATAAACTTTCAAAAAAAACCTATGATAGGCTGGACTATGTCAAGTCTTGGATATGAGCTGTTAATGTTATTGTCTTTTAAGCATTTAAGTCAACATAGTGCAATTTTAAAGACATGCATCTTAAACCTATTCTGTGACTGAAATATTTTTTTAAGCAATTACCATAAAATTATAAACTTGTTAATGTATATATTCTTAAGTGAGATGGAAAAATAATGCATGCTCTAAAATAATTCAAAGGGGAAACACTTGGGGATTCATCAAAATAGAGGAAATAAATAAATAAATACATACATACATAAATACATAAATGCATTCAGATATTTTCTATTTTTCAAGTAACTAGGCAGTAATTGCTAGTCCTTATGAATTTCATACACGTAATGGAGCAAAATGTGTGATTTCATAGAGCTTTAACTGTGAAACATAGAGTATTAAATGTGAAGCAGAATCCCATATTCTTTCTCACAGAAATGTAAAACTATGTGTTTTTAAGATATGGTTGACAAACAAGCTTTGAGTTTACCCTTTGAGAATATCACATGACTCTGCATTAAACCCAGTGGAGAGAGCTGTGTTTCACAGTAGACCCAGATAAGCCTGTGGCTTTTTAAATCTTTCACATAGTTTATTATAAATGCTTAATAGCCTCCGGATAAGCCTTGACTTAAGTTATTTGGCTGCATGTTTTTGTTTACCACATTTTTATGTGCAGAGATCAGTAAGCTTTATTATTTTTTTCTGTAAATAAACATTATAATCAGGTATAATCACCAGAAGCAAAATGTTACTAATGTTTGTTTTATTGAGAGATATGTTGTAGAAATTATTTTGTTTAAAACTCTTTTATGTAATGCCATTTTAGTTTTTCTTTGGTCATTTGCCTCAGTAGAAAATATGAAATATGCTTTTTTTTTTTTTTTTTAAATAAGCTTCAGGAATTTGTTTTTACAAGGCTCTCCAGAGCGATAGAATATTTTCAAATACTCTTCAATGAAAAACTAGTGTGAAAATCTAGTGTGTCCTAAAAATTGCAGTTAAACACTGTTGACTGCATGCCGTTGCAACAAATAAGGAAATAAATATTATGTTTCTCAAAATATAACTCTGTACTACAAATATCCTGTAGAAGTGGAACAAAAATTTATATTTCATGCTTAAATCTTCATGTAGACTGCAGATTTGTTTAGGGGATATCATAATTGCACTGCTTCATAAGCCACTGCGAACTATATTTTCTGAGTGCTTCCTTCAGAGAAGAAACAGTGTATAAATCTGCAGTACAAATCAGCATTTGGTCCTTTGCACTGCTATTCTCCAAAAGAACAATTGTGTACAGCGCAGGCTCAAAGAGCGGTGTTGGCATATCCTTCCAGAAAACACAAATCTAATGAAGTTATGACTTGTGCTTTTGACTGAAGTATGAAAGTGGAAATTGCTTCAAGCTTTGTCAAGTATTGTCTTTCTGCTCTGCTTTTAACTTGCTTTCCATTAAAGCTTTGATTTTTTTCATTATTTGCTTACTCTCAGAACTATAATTTTTTGTATTATCTGTATCTCAAGAAAATGCCATTCCAACGATTATAAGTAGTTAGTCTTTGGTAAGAAGTATTTTATTGGCTGCCTGAAACTTGAGCAATGGCCATGGAAACCGGAGATGTCTAGAATGTCCTGGATTAATCTGCAGTGTAGAAGAATCTGGTGCATTCTCATTAGAACAATAATGATTATATTTCTAACACCTTAGCAAAGACTGTAATACTAGCATTAGTACAAGGAATTAAAAAGGTCAAATTACATTTTTCTTCTTTCCACCCCTCCCCCCGAAAAACATCAATATCCACTGTCATGAAAATAAAAAATATAAAGCCTGTCATTTTTAAAAATCAAAGCATTATGTTTGTAAAGTTAAAGAACAGATGTGGAACTAAAAGAAACCTCTTTTTTGGACTACTTTTGCTTTTTAAAATATGGCAGTTCATTAAAATTAAAATCATTACACTGATGAGGTCATGGCATTTCGTTCATACAAAGCTTATATTTTGATGCATTTTTTAATATATTCTTGGACATACTCTTTCTCTAATTTTTATTTTTCCCAAAGCAATCATGGAATGATACAAAAAAAACTACTTGTGAATTGTGTAACTTTTGCATTTGTGTATAAAACTCTATTTTTATAAGCTTTTCTGAAAATACATGGGGTTTTGTCTTTAGACAGTTTTCTGAAATATAGACAAAATATGACAGCATACTGGCAATTAATAGTGAATAAACTCCTCCTTTTTTTGACCTTCCTTAGGTCACCATGCAGGGCAGAATTTCCCTACATGGACTTAGAAGCTTAATAGGTGTTAACAGCAGTGTCTTCTCTCTGCTGTCATTTGGACTCTGTAGACATTCTCAAAAGGGCATAATGTAAACAGGTGCATTTACAGGGGCTTCCTTCTCTCGGCAGTAAAACACATTTGGCTGAACCTCTTATGACTTACAGAGGGCAAACTGTGGTTTCAGTCACTAAGGTCAACTCTCAGACAGATTTTTTTTGAGGTATTGACCAAGGTTACTTCTCAGAGTCGACATTTTGTACAGTATACAACCATAAATCAAGAGCAGCTTTTATCTGCCACATATTCATGATAAAAAGCTTTACTGTTTGACCTTCGCAAGACACATATGTTCCAACCAAATTCCATGATAAAAGTCACCTTTAAAGAAAGAAAGAGGACAAACAGAATAACAAGAATTTGTTTAATCGTGTGTCCTATAGGGAGGCCACTCATCATGTTGTTTATTCTTATAAACACAGTGCTTTGGCAATAAAAGTTTATTTTCATATTAGTAAAAACATGGAAAATGAACTTTGAAATTAATTAACTGTTTATTTATGCATTTTTCTATTGTAGAGTTAGCCTTCAGGCTAACAAAATGTTAGCTTGCCTAAAGGATGTTCATTTAAATTAATAGTGAAAATTTTTCTGACAGCTGGTAATTTGCTTATTTACAGCTTCCATATAAAATCTTCAAATATAGTAGGTACAAATTAATAACCTTCAGCTGAAGGGCCGTTGTTCCTTTTTTGATTATTCCAGTTGCAGAGAGAAGAAACTTCCTTTTGCTTTTTCTGCTTCGAATACTCATCTTGTGACACCCCATCCTTTCACATAATGTTCAGATATGTTGCTATGAAGAGGAAATAATTAGTTAGAGGCCAATTGTATACATAATTCTGAATTACTTAGTTGGGGTAGGAACTGTTATACACTGGATTCCCTTTATTTTCTTCCCAAGAATGATTGTTTTCATGCAACTTTCATTTCATATCATAGGCATAAAGCAAAACTAGGTGATTGGATTATTGCAAACACCTAAAATCACATGCAAAACATGAAAAAGGTTCATAGGTCCTATTACTAAGAAAGCTGTAATTTTTGGATGCCGTTTAGGTGTTTTATTTTTAATGTAATGTTTTTAATGTTATCCATGCTTTTTATAATTTTCTAAATTAAATTACTTCATCTCTCCTACCTGGAGTATTTTTTCAAGTATTGCCCTGCCCACATACTGCTCTTTCTTCGGGGAAACCCAAAATCAGTGCTTTGCAATCTTCATTATCTCCTGATCTTTCTGAAATGCAACTTCCCAGTTAAAACCCTACCCCTTACTGAATTAAAACTCTCACAAACAGCTGAAATGATCCCATTGGCATGCATGCATGGCTAGGTAAAACAAAAGATAGGAAAGCTGTAGGTGTTTGACATGCACCGCAAGCTGAGTAACAGACATAGCAACAGTAACAGCAAAATGGCAACAGGATGTACCAGAATCTTGAGGATTCAAGGAAGAGATTCTGTTTTCAGTACTCTTTTTATTTTTAGGGCTGGGATTGACATAAATTACATTCATCCATGCAAATTTCATGACGTCTTCCAGGTACTTTTAATGAACCTCAGTTAACTCTCAAATTTAACTCACTCACTGAATACATTGAACTGAGCTTGGATATAGGACAATTCATTTGTTTGTCTAGCAAGTAACTTTGAAAAATAATGCTTCTAAAATTTTTCCCAGGGCAAGAGGAGCACTTTATTCCAAAGCCATTAACAGTGGTACAAGATGCAGTAATTAACTTTGTTGTGCGTTTTTATTAATGTGGCAAATATTAATAGAGAAAATCTTAAATATTTTTTTAAATTTAGAAAATAAAAGGAATCCATAAATGGAGAATTAGTTGATCTGGGGAAGCAGATGGAGTTAGTGACATTTAGTACACAGGAGAGCACAACCAAAGTGAAATGGTCAGCAAATATATTTGGTGACCTATTTTCCTATAAAATAACTTTGGGTTTTTTTGAGGCTATGCTTAGTTTGAGAGTGTAGCTACTGTGTTTAGTGCTGAAAAAAACTGTCATTAAAAGCATTAAATTATTTGATAACATTTTCCAAGTTTACTTCTTAGAATAGAATTATACCTTGAAAGAATATATTTTCTATATAAAAAAACAAATTATCACAGAGTGATAGAATAGGTTGATTGGAAAGGACCTGAAAGATCACCCAATTCCCCACTATAGCAGGGATTTTTCAACCATAATCCAGTTTACCCAGACTCTCATCTGGACTGGCCTTGAACATCTCCATGAACAGGGAGCTCACAGCCTCTCTGGGGAACCTGTTTCTGTGCCTCACCATCCTCACAGTAAAGAATTTCTTTCTAATATCAAATCTGAACTTCAGTTTGAGTCAAATCCCCCTTGTCCTATCACTACAAGACCTTATAAAAAGTCCCTCTTATGGGTCTTCTGTAGCACAACGCTGAAGTGTTAAAGAATGCTGTAGTGGGAAGCAAATTTTCCCAAGTGTTCCAGTCTGTTATAGGGAAGAAAATAAAAATCTTGTGTTCTGCCCACATCAACTGCATGCAAGAGTATCTACTTCAGTCTTGGTCTAAACTTTGTTTTTAGTCACATCATTTTACATGTGTGGATCCTTGACTCCTAAAATCTGTATTTTTAAGGAAAATTGTTTATAAAAAAACATGTGCATAGTGGAATGATACTGTGTTTTCCTGCATTTGTGGGAATGTAGTATATTTTATTTTTGTTTTGGGTACCTGATCTGAAACTCCTCATACGTGATTTTAAGAACTCTTGGATCTTCACATGGCAAATAGAAAAGTCCATCCCCTTTTAATTTTTGTCATAACATCTCTATTGATTACACAAAAGACCTAGAGATGTTTTACTGCAAGAGAAATATGCACTTAAAAAAAATCCCAGTCTCCTTCTCCTATGTTAAATTTCCCAAATTATTAAATATTTTTGCACTAAAACCACTTGCACATGGTCTCCATCTGCAAAGCTTGAAAGACAGTAATAGTTAGATGTATTTCAGTTTTAAGTATGTAAAGTGATTTTTGGTGAGAACATAATATGGTATCAGATACTAAGAGTAAATTAATGAGATGGTCTGTTAAAAAATAATTTTCAGCTTACTCCAAAAACAGAATGGGGCACGCAGAACATGGCAGAGGTCTGCATAATAAACAATACATCTAAAAGAAGTATTTAATACACTTCTCAAAGTACAAAATTGTTTGGGCCTTCAAAATATGCTAAGTCTATTCAAAAAAACAAACTATGTTATATAAACACACGGCAACATACATTTTGGGCTTTGGAGAACAACTGCATACAGAAAGTATAGTGTTTGGATATAAATTTGTTTACTTCATCAAGAAGGAGATGAGTTTGCTTGGAAGACAAATGTTCCATTTTTTCATGGGATGTTGTCTATCAATTCTTTCTTAGACATTTAGTTCATTAATTGATTTTTCTTCCAGTTATACAAATGTATTCTGGTGTCTTGTAAATATGCGAAAATCAAAATAAATATTCAAATTATCACTTCAATGAAAGCTCAAGAACAGACAGTTGAACTAATTTCATTTCCTCTTCTTTAGATTTAAATAGTTGTGCTACATATTGTTTCCAATGTTATGTAAAAAAAGCAATAATGGTCCCTATCTTAAGAATATAAGAACAAAAGATTATTCAGTGGTATTAAGGGATTATGCTTTATGCACAGTTTAGACAATTTTGTGGTTGGATTCCCTTTCAGTAAAAAAAGAATATTTTATTTCAACATTCCAGACATAATTAATGTGAGTGAATTTTCTGGGTCTACATAACTAGTTTAAAGTCTCTTCTGCTGGGCTCCATCTATTGTATCAATTAGGTGGAAGGGGAATAAAACTGACAGATTTGCTTGCAGGAAGTTTTCTCTTTTTTATTCTCCCTTCTTTTTCTTTATTTATTCAAAATATTTGTTCAAAATTACTTTTCTCATAATGAATTCTGTCTTTTATTTTCATATTATATTCAGCTGCTGGTTTGGTTTGGATTTTTGGGGAGCTTTGGGGGGTTGGGAGTTTTCGTGGGGTTTGTTTTGTTATTGGCTGGTTGATTTTTTCTAGTTGTTGGGGGTTTTTTTGTTTTTTCTTTGGTTTGGTTTGGTTTTTTGGTTGTTTTGGGGGGATTTTGATTGTTTGGTTTTTTTCTTTTAATTACTATCACAGATAAAGGTTGGCTTTGCTGCTGGTGTTTTTTTTGCATGCTCGTACACTTCTGACTACATCTGAATCAATACCAAAAGGAAAAGAAAAAGAAAAAAACACAAAACCCAAAAACTAAAGCCAAACCACCATTTATCTCTGTTAAAAATTCCTTCTGGATTTTCTTCCACGTTATTTCAGCAAAACCACTTGGTGACACAGAGGCTTCCTAGAGAATACAGTTTAAGGAAATGCTGGACAATATTGAATAACAGTGAATTCTGGAGGAGAAATTGTGAAAAATCACGTATAACACATGATACAAAGTTTTTCAATCACATAAAAATTAAGATTAAGTTATTCAGTTTAGTTACACTGGTTTAATGATTAAGTATGCATTGATAAGCACTGAAAATTCTTTTTTAAAGTAAATATTTATATTAGGGAAGTAAATTTAAGCCACTTATGTGCTTTGAGATTCTATTTTAATAGGCCCTTAAGAAAAAATCTTACATAGTAGTATCAACTATAAAATAAGTAAATAGATATATAGATATATAGACAATATGCAGATGTTTTTTCATCAAACATTGTATTGCTGCAATCATGTTGTTCAGTATCTTCAGCATACTTCTGCCATTTGTGATTTCTTGCTTTTTCATATGAGATCTTTACCTTGCCAAGAACTTATTTGAAAGATTTTTTATTTGGAAAGCCAAAGAACAAAAAGATCAGATAATTTGTCTTTATTCAAAACTATTTATTAGTACTTATGATCTGATATAGTTCTTAGTGCTTTTGATAAAGGTAAATTGATTTCTTTCAGGTTTGAATTTGTCAGGCATTGTGGGTTTTTTAATTGTTGAATAATAGTTTTGCAGAATTTTACTCTTAGGCATTTTTCTCACAGCTGAGTTTTTGAAATCACACATTCTATCACATAGTACAATAAACTGCATTTATCTTTTCATTCAACTTAATCAAAGGACTTCTCTGGTTTGCACATACAGTTGTTAATTGTGTGCCACAATTCCATTTCTCTCTGCTGATAGATGCACGGGGAAAAAAAAAAAAAAGGCATATGGATTTAGGTTCCATTTAGTTATTTGTTTTTCATTCACAAGTCCTGTGTAGTATACTGACTTCAACGCAATAAGGAAAGCAGATGTTGATCGAAGACTTCCATACAATTTCAAAAGTATGTGAACATGGATTAGATATTGCCTACCCAGTATTAATGCTCATAGTGCACTGCCTTGTACTTTGTCCTTACAGCCTGAGAGAAACAAACAGTCAGGTAATGACGGTGCAGTTTAAACTTAAGGCTCATTTGCTTTATGGAGTGAGTTAAAGTTTAATTCTTTACTAACACAGTGGAAACCACATAAAATGCCAAAATGTCA
Source organism: Petroica traversi (assembly GCA_025920805.1). NCBI lineage: Eukaryota > Metazoa > Chordata > Aves > Passeriformes > Petroicidae > Petroica > Petroica traversi. Next base: position 138,200 of record JAHLSL010012977.1, read on the forward strand.
AAGCACAAGCTGGGTGGGAATATTTTTACTTTCAAAATCCGTATCAGCCATAAGGTGGCAGTGTGGCAACTATTTTTGACTGAAGTGGGGAAATAGAGAACTGAAACTCTTGGTCTAATTTCCAAGGTATAGAAAAAGTAGCATTGCAACAGTTTTGGTGTTTGTGGGATTATTTTCTTTTCCTTTATTTTTTTTCCTTTTGTCTTTAAATGTATATACCTGAAATGGCTTAGGTGGCTGAAAGATACAGATTCCTAGGAGTGAAATCTCATTTGCCCGTACCAGACTTCTGTCAAGATGTAGTGGAAATCTAAAAATAAGCTAAATATATAGTCTACAAAATCTTAATCCTATACAGGATGAGACATTTATTTATGAATATGTTTTTATACACATTCCTTGAAGGAAATTAATTATTTTCTTAGAGAAATAACAGTTCATTTAAACATTTGGAGGGTAATTGTGTGCATATGGATATAGTCACATAGATACACTCACACATGAAAAAATTCCAAAAATAAAACACATTCAAGCAAACTGAAATTGTAAATTCACAAACAACAACCCTCTGCTTTCCTTCTCCTGTATCCCCTAAACATCTTTCCCAGGTAAGCACTGAAAATTAGACAAAGGAGAACTGGGAATGTTTCATGGATTCTTCACTAGTTTGAAGTACATATTGTCCCAGAAGCTTCTCAAAAAAATCTTGTAAAAATATTAAGTGTATCACCAAAATATATATGGAAGAGAACCCAGTCCCTGTTTTTTTTCAGATGTTTTCAGTAGGTTTGATCTCATTTCTGCAGTATAAGTACACATATAGAAAACATTTGGCCATTCCCACTTAATTCTGAACATGCAGATGGATAATGAAATATCTGGATCAATACCAAATTTACAATTTAGATACAGACAATGTAGTCATAAGAAGTCTTTTCCTTCTAAAATATCTTTTCTATAAAGGCATGCCTTACAAGGCTCATAGAAATTCAACGCAGAAAAATCTCTTATTTAAAGTTAAATTCAAATATATTAATTGAAAATAAATTAAGAGAAAGAAAAAAAGAAAGCAATTTAATGTTCAGAATTATATTCATTTTTTCATTCTCTAAAATGCATTAGTAATAATCACTAACTTTACTATTTTAAGTGAAATTATCAAGCTTAAAGCAGAGTTCCAGTCCTACATTTGCAGTGAATTTTTGCTTTTTATCCTTTGGATTAGCAGGGTTTTTTTCTACAACTGATCTATACAAATCAGGCAGTTACAAAAAAAGCAAGTAAACCCAGGCATTTGACTTTATTTATGTGCTTTACTGAAAGTCGATAAGAGCCAGCAGAATAGAATTTTTTTTTCACAAGGCTGCTGAAAATTAGTGGTTTCTTCAGAATTTCTCATGATATACATGAATTTTATTTTCTAATTGGAAATATAAAACTGGAAGTATTTGAAAAGATACAAACTTTGCAGTTATCTTTAAAAAAAAAAGCAAATAAAAAAAGGAAATAAAAAATTCATGTGTTACCAGAGGAAAAACTACAGAAAGTGCATATTCCCAAGGATGCATTAATGTTGTCTTAAACTCTTGGAGTGATAAATTTTTATCTGATAAGGATTAGATGAAAGGCATCTAGATGTTTAACCTATGGAATACTGGTATGGTTTTAGTAAATAAAAACTGCTTCACCCAGTAAGTGGTAAATAGAACATTTATTTTTGAAAATACTTAGGCATCAGTAAAGCAGCTCAGGAGGGGAAAAAAAAGTATTTAAAAATAACATTAAGAAACACCAACTATCTACTCCACCTCTCAAGCCCGTCAAAAAAATACCCCAAACTCAAAATCAACCAACCAACTAACCAACCAACCAAATGGCTACTTTTTTGCACATGTAGCATTAGAATTAGTCACCAGTAATGACGTGGTGCATAAGGTTGTGCTTTGGGTGTCTGAATTAACTGCTGAAAAATTGTTTTATTTTATTTCATTTTACTCTTAGTTTTGCGCCAAGGTTTGTTCACTAGAACACTTCTCTCTTGAACACTACAAATTACAGGTGGAGGCAGGTGGCAGCCTGCCTGGCTCCTTAAAGAAGCAGGTCCCTATGCCATAAATATCCTACGGCACTGAAAAATGTCACCCCAAGTCAGGACTGGATCCACCTCTTGCAGCTCCTGAGCTGCTTCCCTTACTGCAAGGCTGCTTGCATTTCCACATCCCTCAGCAATGAGCAGCTGTTCACCCTGAGCAGGTGCCCAGGCACTGGCAGGGAGTGCTGCAGGAGTGGCCTCTGTGGGAAGAGGCTGAGGGGCTGCCCTGTGCTGGACACAGCTGGTTACAGCCACCTCCAGTGGACACACCAAAGACATAGCTGAGCCCCTCTGAGAAGATCGTGGTACCTGTAGGAAATGCTTTCCAAAAAGCAAAAAGGACAAAGATGCTGTATAGTGAGGGGGGAAAACGCAGTGGGAGACATGAGGGTGAATGTTGTGAGCAGAGAGGGAAAGGAAGGAGTACTCCAGGTATACACCATAGATATTTCCCTGTAGTCAGTGGAGAGGTTCAAACAGTGGAGCTGAGAAAAGGAGGAAGATGCACCAGAGACAAATCACTGTGTCCTGACTACACCTTCCCCCCACTCCTCCTCAGACATACCCTTCCAACACATTGCCTGGGGCACCTAGAAGTATCAGGAATGAAAATTGGAGTTTAGCCTGAGAGAAGGGTGATGAAAGGTGTTGTTTTAGTATTTGTATTTGTTTCTCACTACTTAAATCTATTTTATTGGGCAATAAATTAAACCTGTTCTCCCCCAAACCAAGTCTCTTTTGTCAATAAGAGTAATTAGTGAGTGATCTTCCTGACTTTTCCTTGACTCATGAGCTCTTTTCGTCTTATTTCTTCTGTCCTGCTGAGAAGGGATGGTAAAAGAGCAGCTGGGCGGCCCTTGACTACTTGCCAAGGCTTAACATCACAACAGGCTTCTCAAATAAAGCCTAAAACTGTTGTTAGTACCGGTCCATTTGCTTTCACAATTTTTAATCAGTTCAAACCTGTCTTTTGCCTCTTTTTCTTGTTCATTCGAGGTAGAGGCATGTGTCCCAGGTCCTCGTGCAATTTGACCTTTTTAAGCAGCACTGTGTCATCCTCTAGGTCTATATAGGAATATAGTATTTCTTAGACAGTTTTTGCTTCAAGTTGGTGCACCTTTTTCTTCTCATATCATCCACATCTCTTGCTATTTTTTATATTCCTTATACCATATCAGATCTTTTCTCATTTGTCTAATGTTTTGCAATACCTTATTTAGAAACTTACTTTCCCACTGATGAACTACACTACCTATACAAAAAAGAAATAATGAGACAAACGCCATTATGTAAAAGAAAGTTATGGGGGGTGGCTGGGGGGAAGGAAGAACAAAACTGAGTTTTCTAGCAAGGGTTCACAAGAGAATTGAACCTCAATGAACAATGCTGCTTTCTTTGGTCTAGCTTTGGGAATCTTTTGTGCTTAATCTCTTAGAAATTCATCTTTGAAGGTTTGGTTCTACCTCCGTGGATTCCTAGGCACCCTGTTGACATTCCTCTTTCCAAGTGAGCCAAAGCTAAAAGAAAACACTGTTTGTAAGAGTGTCTTGCAACACATAATACATATGAGCCGAAAGCACAGGGCTGTTTTTTAAAGAACCCTGTTCTTTGGGGACATGTATCTCACAAAACAGGGATGATAATTGGTGAAGAGTGGGCCATGACATAAGCAATAAAACAGAAAAGTTTCCAGGGTATGATCTTTTACTTGTTTCTCTTTTGTCTCAGCACATTAGTAATGAAATAAATCTGTTTCCTCAGCTATTGTCATCGGGACAAGAATTCTGATGTGTGAAGCCTCTCCAGCCTTTCCAGTCTGGATTTTCTGATCTAAACACTGATTTTGTTTAAATTGTATAAGAAAATAGTAAATCAGAGACCCATAAGCTGGTCCCCATCTCTTCTTGATATTACACTGTCTTACAGACATGAGCATGTTTAAAACATGGCAAAAGAAAACAAGCAAAAAAAAATCTCAATCTCAGTATGGTGAAGAAAAGACTAGGTATAAGAAAATGCATGTGTTTGAATAATGGACTCAGACTATTTCTATTCTTTTCAGAAAAGGTATACTTTGTTTCAGATCTGTTGCTGGCCTTTCTTCATGTCTTCACAGTTAAGAAGAAAGAAACAAATTCTTAGTGAATAATTTAGTAATCTGTTTGGAAAGTTATTCTGCGTTCTTCTACCAAAATGCAGGATGAACTAGCCCCATGCAAGTCTAATTAGCTTCTCGCATTTTAGTAACAACTCAGTTGTTCAGCCCTGAGCACCTTATGTGACAGCCACCCAAATACCAGTTTAAACATTTGGGATTTTATTATATTCATGGTACGGCACAGTTAAAATTTTTCTAGACTATTTAGTGATCAGTTGTTAATTTACTCTGTATTCTTTACACCTTCCCTCTGCTCCCAAGTCTTTTTTTTTTTAGAAACCTTAGCTATAGTTGACTTTCAAATATGTGAGAAAGAACTGACAACTGTTTCCAACTCAGATTCTTCTTGATACCACCAGTTATGAAAAAAAATTTGAAACATCTGCAACGAAGAGTGCAGATCTCCACATTCCCAAGAAATATTATGTCATTTCCTGTAGAGGAAGAGTGTCTGTTACTGGTTTTTTTGCAGGAAATATCTTCTACTCCATTTTCAATCCCAGGTTTGATCCAAGAAAAAATCTAACCACACACATTTTTGTCTAAGTAAATCTTTAAGGAGCTTCTAAGCTGCTGATTTGTAACTGGTATTTGCCAGAGCCTATTTTCATAACTGCAAGATGGGGCACAAAAATGTACTTCTGCCCTAAGGGAGGTATTTAGTCAGTATTTCTGTGTATCTATGAGTTCTTTATTATAGTTTCAGAGAGTGAAATGCAAAGATCAAGAGTGGCACAAATTTCTCCTAGCAATATCAATAGGAGAAAAACCTTACCTCTAACTGCAAGGAAAGAGAAACGACAGTTGCCTTAGAATAATTAATAGCAGATCTGAAGGCTGCTATGCATTAAAAATTCTGTAGTGAATCTGAACCATGTTAGTTCAAAATATGTGAATTGCCTCTCACTGTCCAAAATGTGAAGGTGCTATGAATCTTTACCAGCAAGGCACTCATCTAGTTCTGCAAACTATTAATGTATCAAAGTGAGAGCTCTCAGCCTCAATAAATGAATTGCAATGAGTGCTTCAAAAGTTTGCAACATTTCTATTGTTTTGGTATTTTTGCATATTCTTTTCTATGTCTTGAAAGGGTATGAAATGTAAAAAAAAAAAAAAAAAAGCCAGTGAAAACCATCTTATCTTGACAAATAGTTTACTTTTATGATCAGGACATCATATTATGCTTGACTGGACTACGTGCTGTGAGCACGTTATCATCATCTGAGGTAATCACACTGAATTTTAATTTTGTTGTGGGATGTTAATTTGGAATTTTATGGCCACCAAGCACATGTTTTGCCTGAGAAGACTTAATCGGATGATACTATAATTTAGCATATTATTTCCCTTGGGAAAATTAAGCTTAAGTGTTTATCTCTGTGGATCCTTGAGAATCTAATAAACTATGCTGGGATCAGATAGAAGATAACAGTGATATACAATGAATCACACTTTAGTTTCTTCAAACAAATAAATAAATTCTGATATTTGAGGAAAAAGAATCATTAATTGGACTTTCAAGTTTCAAATTTGACACTGAACCAGTTAAGTGTTTATGCAGGTATACTTATAGAGGGCTTAGCACATTATAAATTTGAACTAAAAAGGAAAGAAATACATCGCTCTCCTTTTGATACATAACAATGGTATTGTGCAGCCTTTAGCTCTATTCCTCTGCTAACTCAGTGCAACTTGGGATTTAGCTGAAGCTATATTTTAAAAAATTAGAGTGTTATCTTTATCTGTTTCATCAAAATTTAATTGTTTCAAGCAACTTGATTAAAGGTATACTTTTGTGATTTTATGAACATCTTAATTGTCAAAGGAAGAAAACTTCCTTCTGAAGCCATTACCTATGAGATATGAAGAATGAAATTGTGAAAGACTTCAAAATCCAAAAAAATAATTTAACCAGTATAATTTTTATGTGTTAGCAGGTGGCTTCTGCATTTAAGCTCACTTACCAAGGAAAGAAGCTTTTCCAGGACTAATTCCTAATGCTAGGAATTACCAAGAGAGTCTCTTGTGTGACAAATACCCTGATCACCCACCATCTCTCATTAGTCTTTTGTTATCAAGGACAAAGTCATTCTCTGCAATTTCTTTGGTTTTTCTCCTAAGACATAGGAGAAAATATAGATGTAGGAATCAAATAATGTCTTGCCAAATCATAAAAATAAAAAAAAGTAAAATAATGTATTAAAAAATATAGTGAATTTGGAAGACATCAAGATCTTTGCAATGATATATTTATTATTTTAAAATGCTCTGTGTTCTTTCTTTTAAATAATTACTTGACTCCTACATTTCTAAGAATTTCTCTTACAGCCTGATATTAATTTTAATAATAGAGTCTAGGAATCATCATCTTATTTACCATGTTTTAAAAGGTTCCCTCTCCTACTTCCCAAATATAAAAACAATTTAAAATATTTTTAAAAATTGGTATATGTTGATTTCTTGTCTGGATATCTTTCAACAAAAGATTTTCAGGTTGTAAGCTGTCAAAAGCTATTTTTGTGTGATCCATTTTATCTTCCAATGATTAAAATTAATTTCTAACCTCTGTTACTAGAACATTGAAGTGGATTAACCACACAACAGTTCACTGACTCCCACCCTGGTTAAGAAGGAGAGTCAAAACAAGCAGCTCTATCACATTCCTCTTCAGCTGAACAGCAGAGAGAAAATATAATGGTAGTGGTTCAAGATAAAGGCAGGGACCTCACACAGCAAGTACCATCATAGAAAAACAGACTCAGCACAAAGAAATTAATTTATTACCAATCAAAGCACAGTAGGATAATGAGAAATCAAACTAAATCTTAAAAACATTTTCTGCTCACCCGTTTCTTCTTTCCAGACTCAACTCTATCCCAAGTTCTCTATCTCCTCCTTGCCAGTGGTGCAGGAATGGAGGTTGCAGTTAATCATATGTTGTCCCTGTCACTCTTTCCTGGTCCAGTATGGGGTCTCTCCTGAGGGAAAATATCTTCCCCAATTTTTTTCAGGGTCCTTCTCACAGGCTGCATTTCTTCATTAACTGTTCCAGCAGTGACCCTTCCCTGAGGTCACAAATTTTGCCAGCAAACCTACTCCAGCACAGGATCCTATCTCCATGAAGCCATAGGCCCTATCAGTAGTATGCTCTGGCATGAATTTCTCTTTGGGCATTCCCCTGCTCCAGTATGGGATCCTGCAGATGCAGCAGGTGTAAATCTGCTCTTTGGACCTCTACAGACAATTGGGGCACAGCTGCCTCACCAAGGTCTTCACCAGAGGCTGCAGAGGCATCTCTGCTACAGTGCTTGGAGCACATTTTCCTCTTTCTCTCTACTGACATTTGTTTTTGCCGAGCTCTTTCACTCATTTCTCTGGATACAATTGTCCCAGTGCAGCAGCACTTCCCCCCTTCTCAAAACTGTTTCAAAGGTGCTGTTCTCAGCAGCACCTTTGCTGTCCCCTAAGGGCTTAGCCCTGACTTTTTGCTAGTCTGTCTTGGAGCTAGGTGGCAATGGCTCCATCAGACATTGGAAAATCTTCTTGCAGCTTCTCAGAGAAACCACTTCTGTAGCCTCTCTTTCCAAAACCTTGTCATGCAAACCCGGTGATGATGATGATAATAATAATTATTATTATTAACATTATAACCATGAAAAGCAGGGAGAGGAGAATAAAACCTAAGAGAAACAAGCAATACACATTATAGCTTATAACTCCTGACTGATTCCCAGCCTATCCTCAACAAATGATCAGCTGCTCCTGGTCAACTCTTCCAGGTTTATATACCATACATGACATTCTGTATGGATGGACTAGGGCATGGAATAGCCCTTTGGCCAGTGTGGACCAGCCATCCTGACCATGCTTCAACCCAGATTCCTGTAGAGCTCCTCCTTTTGTGACACAAAGTCCTTGACTTAGGATAGACACAACTTCTCAAGAACCAAAACATCAGTGTGTTATCAACATTCTCATACTAAATCCAAAATACAGCACTGCACCAGCTATAAGGAAAAAAATTTAACTCAGGCTCAGACTATTAAAAATATATAGCCTATTAAAAGTAGATTTAGCAACAGTGCCAACATAAGAATTGCTTGATGAAAATTCTTAAGTTAAAATAAGTAAAACTCATATCAGTTTTGATGATTTTATGGCAATTCTGTAAACTCCATTGTGGCCGATGGCGTGGGCCGGACAGCTGACCACAGGGACGGCCGGCGGCTCGGCAGCTTGTTCTGAGAGCTTCCTTTTCGTGAAGTCAGCTTCAGCTAGGGACTTCTTTTCCCCTCGCCACGAGCTGGGCTTCCCTGGGATGGTGGCCGCTGTCCTAAAAACCGGAGAGGTGCTGAGAGAGAGAGTGTTCCTTTGCCCGGAGCCCCAAATCAGACACAAGACACGAGGGTCTGCTCTGCTTGGGCTCAGGGGCAAAAGACCCGGAATAGCCCAATATTCAGACTTTTATTCTGAGGGTTACAACTTATCTCATAACGGTACAGGGGAGGACACAGAGAAGGGTCGAAGGTCAGGTTGCAGTCAGGAAGGAGGAAGGGAGGAAAGAGTGAGACACAAGATATTATTGTTAACTGGGGGGGAGGCGGGGAGAGTTCGACTCCCTTTCCAAGGCCAAACTTAACTCTACCTTCAGAGGGGCCTCACTTGCTTGGCCCCCAGAAATTCTTCAGGGGATATGTCATTCTCTGAGCTTGAACCACCACTACACTCCATTTTTGAATGTCATTTAGCAGTAAAGCATAAATTGTGGAATAAATATTTTTAATAACTCAATACTATTAAAAATATGCCCCAAAAATTATCTTATGCACATTTTCTTGATATTTAGCATTTCTGTGAGCAGTATTTTGCTTCTATATCTCTGCAGTGAGCTTTGGCAGGAAGGAGAAAAAGAATTTCCTAATGGTTAAGAACGCTTTAGTGTATCAGAAGCCCTACTTAGTATAATTTGCTAACCGTAAGACAACTGTAATGAAGAGAAAATATACCAGTGTAATAACTTGACAGCCACATTTATCTATAAAGAGGGTTGTTTCATATCAGATCCCACCTTCAGCTCTATGAAAATGTACTGTGATGGAAAGAATTCAAACACTAGGAATGAAATCTCCAGAATATAATTTTGTTTTGTTAGATATCCAGATAACAGACAAAGTTCTGTACCATTTTCCAGTTGCATAGTCACAAATCTTATGAAGCAGCAGGATCACTGGAACCAGGGAACATTTTATTTTCTTCAGTTTTTATAAACATGTAGATTGGCCCAAGAAGAGCAGAGTAACTTTTAAATAACCAGTCTAAATTCACATGTAAATGAACATACATCTGAGTAAAAATAGTGTTTATATTATTATCAAAATCATGCTGACCCATATCAAATCAGCTGTTCCTTCCTGGTTATTTTGTCTTTGGTAAATGTGAAATGCAAGATATTGAGAAAAGTAGCCCAAAAAATCCTGACCAAACGTTGGGCTTCCATGCCAGCTGTCTTTCATGTCTGGGTAGTTCCTTCTTAGGTGAAAGTTGCTTCTGCTCATTGTTGAATGAGTTTGTATGCTTCTCAGAGGTTTGTTTTTTTTTTTAAATCTGCCATAGTATAAGTTGCTTTGGGGTTTACCAGGATTTAGCTACAGCAAGGACAGCTCAGGGTGTTTCCACTCACGTTCTGCCTGATGAGGTTTTCTATAGCTCCCATTAATTTGTGAGGGGCGTTGCAGTTCTTTTCTGTCAGTAAAAATCTGCCTGCATAGAGTAGGTAGCCAAATTAATCTAACATGAAAACTCAGCCCCTGATCTATAAGTCTGGGCTCTTGATGGAGTTTGATCATACTGCCTCATAACCAGGAAAAGAAACAACAGGTAATTAGACAGAACAATTTTCTGAGCACCCTAATATCTGTATTCTTCTGGTATTCCTGAAAATTCCTTTTTTTTATGTGCCCTTTTTAATCCAGATAAGAAAAGAGATAAAATAATCTTGGCAAAAAGACAAAATGAAACATAAAACAAAATAACGCAAAGAGCAGAATTTCAGGCTTTTTCTTATGTTTCTCTCTCTATCTTTTTTTTTTTTTAATTTAATTTCCAAAGGAGTATTTCTGTTTTCCTTCTCACTGCATGCACATTCAGAATATATAGCTGTGCATTAGGAGCTGATGAGACTTTTCCCTTTCTGGCAGAAAAAAAAAAAAAAGAAGAAGATTAGAAAGGGATTATGAAAATGTTGGAGAATGACTCAAAAATAAGCAGAACCTGAGATATTTTTTTTTTATATATCAGAACATGTTCACTATCTATGGTCATTAGTCAGAGTGTAGCAGTTATGGTTTTCCAGGAAAAGAAGTGAATATGCAGATATGAATGAGTTAATTTTAAACCATCCCTCAGTTATGTAAATGCACAAAATGTGGTGCCACTTTCTATTCTTATTACAATCGTGAGACTGTCACTATAATTGATTAATTTTGTGCCATTCTTTCCCAGTGATCTCTTTGTCACAAGAATGAGCTATCACAGAATTTTAATGCTGATTACATTTTAGTTTTCATAATGTATTCTCATTTTCATTCTAGTGACAAAGGTTGGCACAAAATCAGACCATATTCATAACAAAGACTGCAAAAATAAAGCAGGAAACTGTATAGAATCCATCTTCATGACAATCTCAGAACAATGAGAACAGAAATATCACAAAACAAAACTCTTTGTTCTTGTGGCAGTCTTGGTATTGTAATATCACAATACTCTAAAATGCGTTTCTGAACCTTTTGGATTGGATGTATTAAATTCATTGCAGTGTAGATATCCTTCACAATATTTTAAAAGGAGAGAGTGGGAGAAAAAAATCTTGTATCGAAATGTGATTTGTTAGAAATAGTTATAGATAATGGAAAATACCTCTTAGCTGTTTGTTAATTGTTAAGTCTACCACTGAATTTCTGGCAGGAGGAAGTGGGAGCAAACAGGGAGAAAAAAAATGGTTGTTTTTCATGGAACCTTTACATCACAAACAAGATGTTTCTTCCTGGACTTAGTGTAATTATTTAATAGATTGCTAATGTGTGGCAAAACTGTGAGCATCGAGAAGAGCATTCAGTGAGTTAGAAATAACAGCCATTTATTGAAGCTATGTCTTGTGAAGTTATGAATTATGCATATTATCTGGGTTCTCTTTTCTCTGTATATTACCATCTCTGTTTCTTGATGGTCTCCTTTTAAACAGACCTTTGCCATGATGCTTCTTCCTAGTCCTACACCACGACTGCTTGACCAAGTCACTAATATGAAATTCATCAAGCCGCCCTTTGCGGCATGTAAATAAACAGATTGTAACCATGTGCTTAAAGCTGGGTGAAAAGCTTGCCATACAGACGGTCAGAAAATGCACATGGACACACAGGCACAGGCACACACACAGACAGACGAAAGCTGTGGGTTGGTGCTTAGCAAAGGGTTCATCTAAATTGCTGTCTTCTGTTCTGTTTAATCTCTCCTAAATGGCCCTTCATACAAACATCACTGGAATGTCAAAACATTGGAAAAACTTGACATGAGAAGCAGTTATAGCACAAAAAGTGAAGTTGGTCCAGAAGACCTGTCTTTGAAGTTGCATTTTTCTCATTTTAAGCAGCCAAGAATACTATTATATAGTAGTGGTAAATTTCATTTAAAAAAGGTAGAGCAAGCCCTACCTAAATATTAATATATATATTTGGAAATGTAGGGGAGAGGTAAAGATATTTCCACAATTAGAAAAGAACCTTAAAAACAACAGTGAAGCTAGTATTTAAATTGAAATTGTGCACATGCAAGATTTTGACATCCAAATTTTTTTATTCATGACATTTTTAAGTTGTCATAGAAATGAAATTCACTCACCATTTCAGGCAAAAACAAGACACTGTAGAAATGGATTTCTCTAATCTCTAGTCTGTTTAAAAATCTTTAGCTTTGTCTAGAAATAACAGTTACTGTTACTGACCTCTATGATTTCTCTGTTTTCATAATTAAATTTCAGAAGAGCTATAATAACTTCCTGTTTTGATATCAATAGTGAATTTTAAATTCCATGTATAAAACTTCATCATTCTGTAGTGAAGATAGCTAGGTTTTAAATAACATATTTGTGACTAATAAATTATGCAGTTAATTACAAGAAGATATTGTGCATTCAACCTCAAATTTACTGTATTATATAGTAAACAGTCCCAATTGTGAGCATGGATAAGTTAACAGAAACAAAATTATTTTGTGAAATCCTGCTTTAATCTAAGTTACTTTCATGTAAAAAAAAGAGTTTTCCATCTTGCAGAAATATAAAGAGTAGCTGATCCTTCAGTGGAATCAGCAAAATGCCCGACATGTGAGTCTTGGTTATATTAATCCTTGGATACCAAATTTTTCAAATTTATAATGGATTTCTTTTTGTGTGTAATATGTAATTATTTTTCTCAGCGATTGTAGATATATGAAATTTCATGAAATTTCATGAAACTTTGAAGAGGTTATAGAGTATTGATAACTAATGGAAAAAAATAAAAATATATTTGCTATATATACATATCTTTGAAAGTTATAAAAATTGAAATTTGAATTACTAAAATATAGTTTGTACAACTTGAAATTAAAACAGAGATAATAAAACTAAAACAAATCCAAAAACATAATACAAATTTGTAGAAAATGAATGTGTCATCTTTAATAATCGGAAATGTTTGTGTCTCTTTAAGGTCATTGTCCTTAAGATCTTAAGGGTCTTTTAATTGTTTAATTATTTTTTATAATCTGATATTTGCAGTCCTTTTGTGCAGAAAAAACAAATCCTTTTAGTCAAATATTTTTTCCAAGATTGACTGCAAATAACTACATGACTGAAGAATTCATGACATTATTATCGCTATTCTTTTAGGAATTGTGTTTTCAGTCCCCTTTTGGATAATTTTTCACCTCTGTTGCTTGGTCTTTTAACAGCCTTTCTGATCCAATACTAATGCAAATAACATTGTCATGTTTAGTGACTTTTCTGCACTCATCACTCAGCTATAGCCTAGATTCACAGATATTTATTTTTATTTTATTTTTTTCATTTTAATCAGTAATGGATTTGCAGCTAACCTATGGCTTCAGCCATGGAAAGTTGCCTTCGGTATCATTGATGTATGCATTGTGCTGATAAGTACCATGGTTCATTTTCCTCTTGGGTAAGCACAGTTAAAAAAAAGGCGGAGGGGGAGAGAAAGAGAGAAACTCTCAGACTAATAATTACCTTAGCCTGAGACAAGGATGGCAAAACACACTAGATTGCTTTCTAACATTCCGTTATGAGTAATGAAATATGGCTGCTTCAGGACAAAAAATGTGTGATAGTTTCTGTCATTTTAGTGTTATTTCACTGAATTCCTCAAAACTGCATTTCATTTAACATTATCAGTGTGATAATGTTTTAATTAAAGGGCAAATCTTGGCCTAATGATTAATTCTTTTCTGACATCAAAAGGACTGTCCCTTGTATTCTCAGTGTCATCATTTTATATTACATTTTAATTTGTTAGTTCATCAGTGTGAACTGAGTGTCCTAATATGTGAAGAATAATTTGTCATGATTCAGTGGTCTAACAAGGCTTGTTGAAAGGTGAACTGATTAGTAAAAATAAAGAAGATTTCAACCTTATGGAACACATTATGAAATAAATTTTATACACAAGAGTACTTTTATCGCATAGGACAGGAACTACTGTTCTTCTGATATATATTTTACTGTATCATATAAAACCTGAAAAGGAAAAAATATACACAAATATTTAATTCCTTGCTAGAGAGACTTTGATTCAACTGTAGTGGTTGGTGCTGTGCAGCATGTAAATAATTTCTGATTTTATTGCAAAATGATTATGAAGATGTAAAGCAGACCTGGCCAGATAAGTGAATAAACTCAGAAATTTTGTACATCTCAAACTTCTTCAAGAAATATATGGTCACATGTCTAAAAGTTTAAATGGTTTTTGTCTTTATTATGCTAGAATTCCTTTAGAGCTAAAAAGTAAAAAAGAGAAATTAATCCACTAAAGTGGAGAAACATACTGATAGGTGACTGATTAAAATGAAGAGATTTTAGTGTATTTACATTTCTGTTAACATAATTTAGTTTTAAGAAAAATTACAGCTAATGTTTCCTTGTCTTGCTAAAAAATTCATGTAGATCTCTCTAAAAATCGACCTAGTGTTGCTGTATTAAATATTTGCTAAACCACACCATCTGTTGACATCACAAAAAAGTTACAGAAAGTTTTATGGTGTGCTTCATATGTAGGTGTTTACAAAGTGTATACAACTGAACATTTCAGAAATAGTAGCATTCTAGAAATATTATTTGCTCAAGTAACTAGATCTGGGAATCAGTATCTCCTCTATTTGTCTTTCATTTTTATTTGCATCATCCAAAAAAATGAAGTTGTCTTTGCTTTAAGATTTACAGCTAATGTGGGTTACGGTAAAACTGTGTTTTGCAAACACCACATCCACACTAGTATTAGAGTTTGGACCAGGCTGTGAAATTGAATTTTCTTCTTCCACTGACCAGGCTTCAGTACACTTTGTGTCCTAGGATTGCAAAGAAGACGTCTTCTGGATGAAACTGAGGTGAAAGGTCTGCTTCAGAAGTGCACACAATTTATTACAGCCGTTAATAAACATTAAATATTGAGTGACAGACAGGAGTTAATTTCAGTTAAAAGCCTTGAACCATGTAAAATTCGGATGCGGCATCCTAACACAAGCAGGGGACTACCTCAGTCTTTCACCACATTGCTCTTAATATGCTTTTGTTGTACCAATTTTCAGCATGTGAATTTGAATTTTGAGTGCTGAAATCTGACTCGAATATATGAATAGTCCTTTTACATGCTCTGTACGTTTATATGGCGAAATAAGCAGTGAAATTCATGAGCACTACACTAAGAAACTGCCTGTAACTGGACTATATGTAAGTAAAGACAAGAACAAATATATTTTCTCACTGGTGTTTTAATATCTTTCCAAGTGATGTAGATCAATATCTTCAGTTCTTTGCTTTGAGCTTTCTCCCAAAAAATCCTGAGACATTTCTCCTAGTTTCGGTAATTTTTTTATACTAGCATCTAGCAATGACAAGTGCACTTCCATCCCATTCCAGCTATACTAGATAGAGAATATTCATTCCTGATACAACAAAGCTGTCCCATCTTCTGCTGAAACTTGTAGGAATATCTGGTTTGTTTTCAGTGGGAGAGAAAACAAAGATGTTGACCACCGTGGACTGAGGTTCTGCTCTTCCCTCTACAAACTGTCTTATTTTGCACAGAATTTAACAACAACTTACCAACAAAAAGCACAGCTGTGATTTTTGGTCCTGTAAGTGGGATTCTGCATAAGTCATGAAAGTCAGAGTTGGTGTGCTGCATCAAAAACATGTCTCTTAAAGAGTAGTTTTACAAAATGATGTAGCATGAAAAGCAGACACTGGATAGACAGTTATCCTTTCCTTTCAACAAGAGGCTATTATGCTGTGTGTGGGAGGGGGAATATTTTAAAAGCCCTTTTGTCCCTTTGTCATCTACTCATATGACCACTTATAGGTTTGTTGAGCAGTCAGTTTTTAGTCAGCTCTTTACTGCATGTTCCTTCAAATAAAAAAGTTTCTTAAATAGATTTTTTAAAGTTCATTATTATAAAAAATTAACTTTATTTCATCTTCTTTATGGGACTCTCTCTTTCCTTTGTTATATTGTGTCAAACAAGACAAACTTCCTATCCCACTGATAATAGTGATGTCTCAAGATTCAGGTTGAGAAAAAACATCCCTTGAAAATTATCACACTTCAATCTACAATTCTGCAGAAAGGAAGGCATTTGCAGCCTAGATATGGAGAAGAAAATTCTATTTCCTTTCGAGGACTGAGAATTTGGCTTCTGAGGTACTTCCTCAGAAGGAAATAATGCTACAACTAGAAGAAGAGAAGATAACTGGGCAGCAGGAAAAGCTTTTTAAAGTTCTGTACACTGCCAGGAGAATTTCAAATAGAGTACAAACTACTTGATGAGATAATTCCTGTCAGGTTTCTCAGGGAAAACTGCAAATGTACATAAGCCAAAAAGATACAACTGTAAAAAAGGGCCATGCTTTTGGTTATGAAGATATTACATAGTTACATAGCTATTTTATAAAATTTGGGGGACTGGAGAAAGACATAAAACCTAACTGGCTATGACTGGAAAGAAAGGGCAGAGGAGAGAAGAATGAAAGTGAGGTTTTCTGTGATGGATTATTTTTTTTTTAAGATGACAAAGTCATGTAAACAAAAGGACATGGCTAGACTAAATGTTTGAATTAGATGGAGTGTCCCTACTTATGTATGGCATATATATAAAGAAAATGCTAAAACCAAAAGGATGATGGGAGTGCTTACCCATTGCTTTTCTTGTTTGGTTGATTGGTTTGGTTTGTTTGGCTTGGCTTGGATTTTTTCATAAGTTTTAGCAATTAACAACCTTCCTTAGATATGATTAGTTATTTATTTGTGATACCTTTTACAAAAATCTGAAAGTGAGGTAAACAACCTGACAATAGATGAGGATATTGCTGCTAATCCTATGCTAGAATTTAGTATGTTGTGCAACTCTTGGAGATGTTATGATGTGAAATCCAGACTTAAAAAAAAGAGGTGTTCAAAACAGTAGTAGAAGAATTCAGAAATTAGTTTACCATGGTGAAAACCAGAGGACAAATCACATAGCTTGAACTTGTTTATTGGATGAACATGTGCTGAGCATGCTGCACATACATTTGTCGAGTCCACACAGCTTTTCCTTTTTACATAAGGAAAAGCATAAAATAGAGAAAAAATTATTAAGCAGATGCATAAAGCAGATGCATAAATATCAGTGAGATATCAGTAGAAAAATTCCTCCTATTATTGCATGTTACATGTCTTGCACAGAAAAGATTTTCTCTAGTAAAGATTAAGCAGAAATCAAAGCCTAATATCATCTTCCCATTCATGTAATAGCATACTGGTGTGACATGTTGATGTTAGAGTTGCAGTCTGATAATATGGTACAATTGTGACTACAATTGGGCTGGTTTTCAATTGTACTGATCACAAGCCTGATAATATAAGATCTTTCTGTTTGCTGAGCAGGAGTTGCACAGAGCCAAGACATCTTCTGTTTCTTGTACTGCCATGCTGTTGAGGAGACTGGGGTGCTTGGGATGTTGGGAGGAGAAAGAGCCAGGACAGGTGACCCAAATTGACCAAAGGGATATTCCAGACCCTGTGGTATCATGACAGTATGTAAAGTGTTGGAAGAAAGAGGGAAAGTGGAACATTTGAAATTATGATATCTGTCTTTCCAAGTAACCAGTACACATGATGGTATTGAACACCTGCCTGCCCATGGCTAGCAGTGAATTAATTCCTTGTTTCGCTTTAGTTGTGAGCACCACTCTTCCTTTCCCTGTTTAATTACCTTTTACCCTTTGGATTCACTCCCCTTTGGTAGAGGAGTGAGCAAGAGGCTGTGTAGGGCTGAGTTGTTGATTTGGGTTAAACCATGACAGTTCTTTTTCTGCACCCAAAGTGAGGCTCAAAAGATTTGATATAGTGACAGATCTCACTGGAATGTACAAGATTGAATTGATATCCGTTAGTGCTGTTTGCCCAGTTAAGACATTACTATAACTACTATTTTTGGCAGCAATAGAGTCCTGCAGGGATTTTGAAAGAAAATAAGATGCACTTTTACAAAGTAAAATGCATACGATGAAGAGTTACTGAATTTAGTAGATCATTATCAGTATAATGATTAACTCTATTTCTGTATCATATGTATAAGAGCAGAATGGGAGTCAAGTATAGCATGAGCATGCAGATTCACTGTTTAAATTTTCTGCGCCTTATGGTTAAATAACTCTTCACAAACTTAAAGAAAATTCATAATCTCAGTGATTTGGGCCCAAATTGCATGCTCCAGTGGACTCACCTCTGTACCATCACTTTTGAGGAACACATGTCCAAATTTATCCTGAAATAGCATAAATTTTATTGCTATTTAACAATACCAAATTACAAATACCACTTACTTCTTTGCTTATAGAAGATTCTTGGTACAAAAATAATTCATTAGTTTATTTTCCCCATTCTGAACCCTCTCCTGTTCCAATGTTTCTATTTACCTATGATTTACAAGCTGTTGCAAGCAATTAGGTATTCCCTAGTTAGCTGGCCTTTTCAAAGAAGGTTCTTGAAGGAAATCAACAAAATTAACTACCGCACATTTCTTAGCCTGAAATTCCCAATAAAGCAATATAAAGCAAATATTCATAAATTAAAGATTAAATACTTCAAGCTTTTGACAGCAATTGAATGTATTTTCAAGAGAGGTTTAATTTTGATTGATTAATTTTTTTTTTCCATTTTATCACTGTTTGTCTCCTGTTTGTCTCAAATAGTAAATATTTCATACTACTGACTAACACTTTAGGGCTGGCACAACAGTGAGAGCCAGATTAAAGGTCTCCAGCTACAACTTTAATAAGAAATACTGTTCCATAAATAAAGTTAATTTTTACACAGTGGTTGTATATCCATAGGAGTAATATTCACACATACATCATCACAGCTGAAATAGCAGATACCCTAAGTCAGCCATAAGTCTTAATCCCAAAAGGATCAAATGCTATTGATTAAGATGCCCCCATAATATTCGCAGAAATAGCTGTTGATGTCATCAGCATCTCTCTAGGCATTGCATCACCTCTTTAATTTTGAACTCTGAGATAGGGCTTGCAGACTGAATTTTTGAAGGAATTACTGCTTGGAAAAGCACCTGAACACCTGAATTGTAAGTCCTTTTAGAAGGATATTGACGAGATTTAGATGATGAAGTCTTTTGGCAAATCTATACCTATCTTCAACATACTGAAATGCCTTTCACAAGTCTTAGGGCTTAGGCATCTTTAATAACACAATTAAGAAAAGACATAAAACAAATCCCCCCCAAAAAAATTATTGAGTATACGAATATGCTGTTCAGAAGGGTTTGTTTCCCCTCGTTTCAGCATGAACTACATAATGGACACACAGTAAGAAAGCAGCAAGCATTGGCGTTCAGATGACAACAAATGTGCTATTCAAAGAAAATATTTTTCTCACCACAAAACGCTGATCACCCAAAATACTGACAGTTCTGTAAAGAACAAAGCTTCTATGCCCTTCTGGGGTTTGTTTTTGGTTTCAGACAGCATGAAAGGAATAGGAGCATGAAGCAGCTAATTCACAGTCTAATGCTTTATCAGGTGAAATCAGTAGTAAGATTCTTTTCTGTTGAGGTATTAAGAATGTGGACATCCCAACATCGTCTTCATTCACAATTTATCATTGTAACACATAAACTTCATTGACCTTGTTTTCAGTTGATACTAATGTAAATCTGGTGAGAAGGAATTAATTCACCGTGGCCAAATATAAATACCCAGGAAACCTATTTGTGTTCTTAACAGATCAATAAAACTCAAAACACATCTTTGATGTCTGTTTAGGTTCAGTGCACAGCTTTTTTTTTTTTTTTCCCCCGTTCCTGTCAGTATTCTTAACATTAACCCTTCCCTTTTTTTTCATCTTTTTGCAAAGATTAGTCCTTCAAGTAAAGCATGAATCACCTTCAGGTCTAGGGAAATGGACAATTGTGGTATAGAAGATTGAACTGTTACTGGAAGCCAGTGACTAAGTTATCTAGAAAGTCTGTTGCCCAATACCTCTGATTTTAAATGATAAAGGAACACAAGAGAAAAATTGGTATTTTGAGGAGTGGATTAAGGAGGCTGGCAGAAGGGAGCACCTGTTTCAAAAAGAAACATGTGACTTGGCAGCACTTGGTGATGTGCCATCACAGTATGTGACTGGTTTGACTGCATTGAAGAATAAGCATTAGGTGGTATTATATATTTATTAGCCTGAGAATGACATCCTGAAGTTAAGAATTTGCCATGTGAAAGAAACTTACTAGTTACAAATTTGGGGATTTTTAAAGATGTTATAAATTATACTCTTTGAAATATACTTACTTGTTTTCACTGATGCTTAACTTAAAAGAAATTACTTCTATGTCTAAAGAATTCTGTAAAATTTCCTTTTTCTTCAAGAATATGCTCTCTCCCTAAAGAAAATTAAAGAATTCTTCCAGAATATGATGTACTCTTTTTCATATAGATGTTTATCAGTAAACACTGTTTAAAAATATTTCAACAAATCTGTCAAGTGACAAGATCAGTCACTGCTCTTAAAGGTGAGCTGTAGAAGGCATTTACAGGGTTTAGATTATTTCGTTTCAAAAGGAGTAAATTAATAATTTATATTAAGGTCACTGCTAATTACAACACTAACTTTGCAAAGTTTAAAAGCTTGAATAACTCACCAGTGTGTAATTCACCTTCTGAAACAAGCAAATTCAAAGCTTAACTGATTTGAACACAGATTAAAATAATTTTGTGCATTCAGATTTTTTAGATCTGGTCTTTTTTTGCTGGCTTGTTGTTGCATTTGAACTTTTTTTTTTTTTGGCAGGGGAACTACATGTGTAGAGCAGTAATAAGCTATATAGTCAGTCGAATAAAGTGTTCATTATATGCCATTTCTGATATAAATCCTGCAATATTTATGTGTATCTATTTTCTGCTCAGGCATCCATATTCCCAAAATTATATTGGAAAAGTCTTGACCCACATCAGTTTCAAGTATTCTTTATTTACACAGTCAAATTGCTTAAGTCTAGTTTCTTCTGTCTCCATGAACAGATATGTTCTTCCTGGAAGCAATCAATCTTCTCCTGTTTGGTCATTTAAGATTCCTAATTTCTAATTATTGCAGGGCTAAACCCAAGATATGGTAATTTCAGCCTTCTAACTATATCTGCTCTAATTCTTAAAACTTACAGCCCTTCATACTTGTAACCACAATTAATTTTTCTGAACAGAAGCATTTAGAATATTTACATGAAAATTGCCCATATAGTTTTAATACTAGCAGTGCATCTACTAGGGGTGAATATACCAGGGGTGCATACTGACAGAAAAGTTAGGGGGAAAATTGAGGAATAGAGCTTTTGAACTTTTCCCTCTTCAAAAAACTAATATCTTAAGATATGCACATTAGAAATGTTAGTATGGGTATTACATGAAGCCAAATACCTTGTGAATAAAAGTTTGATTTTCAGATTAATCTGATTAAGCTTTCATCTTGTATTATTAATATTTCAAAATTAGGCAATGGCATATCAAAATTTTACAGATTAATATTTTTGGTGCAACTAAGTCAAGGAGTCAGATGTAGGAGCACTAAGGTTAAAATTCATAGCCTACCAGTTTATTATTATTATCTAATTACTATTACCTGGGTCCTACTTTACCAAAAATAGACAATAAAACCCCCAAAACTTTAAACAATTTATAATATTTAATAGAATATTTTATGCAGGCTTAAAAATAGTGAATTTAGGTGTTTTACATCATAGAGTTTTTATTTGAGTTAGTCTTTGAATGTCCTCAATATCTGCAAACTGATTCAAGCCTGAAAACATGTTTCAAGAACTACAAAGGTATATATATAGAAATGGTGACCCATAGTACAAATATTGAATTTTGCATAATTTTAGGCTTTAATTTATGAGATAAATTAAACATTCAATTATGAAAATTGCAATTAAAAATGCACGCTGATAGGATCTGAAACAAAATTCTTTGCAATAAGATTGGTGAGGGACTGGAATAGTTTCCCAGAGGAGTTGTGTCTGCCCCATTCTTCAAAGAGTTCCAGGCCAGGCTGGATGGGGCTCTGAGAAACCTGGTTTGTTAGAAGGTGTCCCTGTCCATGGTGTGGTAGTTGAAACTAGAAGATCTTTAAGGTGACTGCCAACCCAAAGCAACCAATGATTCTATGAAAACGAGACTTGTAGGAAAATTCAGAAACATATATAATAGGAAGAAAAATTGAAATGCAGGAGTGCATCTATAATTTCATTTGCTAATTGTTCCATTAAGATACGCATAAGGTGTTGTAAAATCATATCTTTTTCTGACTATTCCCATCAACAAATAAAAATATGTGTATAAAAGAAATCATGGTATTTGACAATGACTATTATGACCGGTAATATTAAATGCTTCTTAATCCTTTTTAGATCTCTATCCTGAGACAAAACAACAGGATGTGCCTTGGAGAAGAGTAAGTAAAAAAGTTCTTTGTCCTTGGTATATTTTCATTATCATAATAATAGCTGGTTACTGTATATTGAGCTTCAATGAAATAAATCTTTTATGCATTTATTTTTTAAGTATTAAACCGCTCCCACTGCACTGTTTATGTAGACTTAACCTTAATTTAAGCAAGTTACTTTTTCATGGTGTTTTTTTAAGGAGTAACTTTTTATTGAGTACATTGAACTTAAGCTTTAAGACTCTTTAGTAAATTATTCTCAAATATTGAGGCAGCAATAGACAACCCTCCTAGATTACTTTGTTCCTTCAGGTAAATTTCCTCTAGAAAGACAACTGAAAGAAGAGGAGTTATTACTAGGAAAAAAAAAAAAAGTATGTGTTTAGCTACCTATTAACCACCTATTAACTACCTCCTTTTTTATGCCTGAAATAGTTGTCTTCTCTGTAGTGCTTGAAAAGTTACTTTTTATTGTGAAAAATATTACATAGATTTAATTTGCAATTTACACCTCTGTCTCTCTCTCTCAGGCACATAGCACACTTAGTGAGATTCAAAATGGAAATATTTCTCTGTCCAATTTTTATATTGTTTTACTTTGTATTATTTTGGTTTGTATAGTTTTGCTTTATCCCAATAACAACAGTGCCAGAAACTCAATGGCATAGCTGGAGCAAAAATGAACTGTATCTTTAACTCCTTGATATTGAGGAAATGACTAACAGCAAAGTTGTTGGTTTTTTTTTTTTTAAAATATCGAACCCATCATGCTTTTTATCGACAGCAAAATCAGTGCAATGTAAATAATGTGAATTGCCAAACGGTATGATGCTACATTACAATGTTGGCGGCTAATCCTTATTTCTAAATCTTAAAGATACCATGAAGTCTGTTTCAAAAAAGTAAAGTTACTACAATCCTGCAATTATAAAACAGAAGATGAGCACATCTGGAATTTTGCCTTTGGAGTGGGGAGTTTAGTATTTGGATTTTAGAACAAAGAATAATCCCAGTCCCTTGAGAAACAGAAGTTCTCTAGACAGGAAAATGAGTCTTGTTTCACTGCCCACAAGAAAAAAGATGCAAGGGGCAAAGATATAAGCAATACTGGGAAAAGATCACCTGTGCTGGCTCCTGGGAGAATCATTCATTTTTCCTTTCCCCAAATTTAAAAGCAATCTCCTAAAGCCACTGAAATCACTTGAGGTATATCTTCAATTCATTTCAATTGTCACAGTTCCGTTTCATTCAGCACAGTGGTATTAATTTTCATCACCTCACTGCTTGAACATAAATCTTTATTACCTCAATTAATGAGTTTCATTTTTCCTTTCCTTTATGTGTTTTGTGAGAATACAGTATCCTTTCAGTCGCATTTGCAGGGCACTCTAAGAGATATTTGGCATAAAACCCTCCATATTGTGGCTGCTCTGCTTTCAGGCCTACTGAGATACTGGTATCATACTCAATGAGTAAATGACTTTTCATTCTGGAGCTGTTCTTTAATACTCAGGATTATATCCTGATAAGGCACCAGGATCACTAGATGGGCAGAAATAATGTTTTAATGGGAGGAAGCAAGACAAGAAGGGAAAATGTCATTTTCCTACCTTAAAATTGTTATGTTGCAAAAATGAAATAATTTACAAGCAAAGCCTGTACAACACATTTAGAGGTTAAAGGGAGAACTAGTATTTTCCTAAATTAAGATATTTTTAGACAGCAAACTATGCATGCAGTTTACTTCATAGAGTTGAAAGCAACAAATATACTTCCAGTAAAATAGGAGGGGAAAAGGGATCTTGAACAGGAAGATGTGAGTGTTATTTCTGAAAAACAATATTATGATTCAAAAGATTGTAAAATACTTTACCCATTCCAGATATAAATTGAGCTGTGTTCACAGAATCACAGAATAGAATCATACAAACATTTAGGTTGGAAATGTGAATTTTAAAATCTTTAGGTCATTGAATCCATTAACCTAAGACTGCCAAGTGTATCACTCAACCATGTCCTTAAGCATCATGTTTACTAATACTACCAGGTGAAAACAGATTCACAGACTTTCTATTTCATGCCAGCAGAGGTGTGATTGGAATAAACATGTTCAGTCCAAATTCAGATTACAGAATTAAGCTAACATTATGTTAACAGAGGCTGCATGATAATTTTTGCACAATGGCAGCTCACTGGGTTAATTCTGGACTGCTCTTTTATGCAAAGCACACTAACAAAACTAAGAAATGGTTTTAATTAAATCTGTATAAATTCTTTAATATTTGTAACCTTGATTCTAAATATATAGCTTTAGAATATCAGAGAACATGATGATGAACTTCCTTTTAGAAATCAAGCCATGTTTTTTCTGGTGATATAGAAATGAGGAACTGAAATTTATTTTTCAACTGATCTGTTCTGTAAAATGACAAACATTTAGCATCAACTTTGAATATTTCTTAACTGGTCAGACTAATACTAAAGTCCCTTAAAAACTGACTAAAAGATATTGTGTATCTTTGAAAAATGTCTAAATTATTCTAGCATCTGGAAACAGGTATATTTTCATTTATAAAATTATTGTCTTTATTATTTTAAATCAAATTTTGAAAAATTTTTAGACACTTAAAAAATTTTAACTGTTGGTATGTTATAAGGCTTACCCCGTTATTATGCTGATAAAATCTGTTTCTTATAATAAAATCAGTCTAAATCTCTAAATATATTAGCATTAAGAGATTCCTAGAAATGTAATTTGTACAAATAGACATAAAAATCTTTCTTTCAACTTCATTATTCTTTTGACATAGCTAAATCATTGTCCAAAGTCAATTAAACGTCTTTTAAAAGTTGGATTAGGAAACCTCTTTACCCATATTTTTTCTTCTGAATGGCCAGCAGACACATTTGGCAAGACAGAATAATTATATTCTTTATTTGCAAGTAAATATGGAAGTTGTTAATGCAATTTTTGTTATGCAATAATGCAGTTAAGAAAAAAATAAACTCAAATAAATAAATAGATATATTTATACATTTAATAATGTTGGTAATAATTTGCAGATTATTGTTTTTATTCATGTCTTTATGACACACTGATTGTTCCAAAGAAACATAATAAAATAATGTTATATAGAAGACTTTCAGATTTATATTTTTTTGCAAAGTCCTGTGTATTAAAATAAACTTGAAGAAAAGGAATTAGAGACAGAATTAGGGAAATAAACTGAAAAGAAATCTATTACGCAGAAAATGGTTCATATGGAAAAGAAGCTAGCAGTGCTAAATTCCTGATTTTGAAAATTCATAATTTTGATGCAATCATATGAAAAGATTTTTCAGATTGAAATATTGTAACTAAATCTGCATTCTCATCCAAAAAGTTGAACAGATTCTATTAAACTTGGTATTAATTAAATCGTATGACAGCAGTTGTTGTGCAATCATGCTTCAAAATCTGTACCCTAACAATAAAAACATTGTATTTCTTAGGCTTCAAAGTGCTTTTAAAGCATATTTCAGCATTAATAGGCATTGAGACCTTGATGTTCATATGATTTTCAGCAAAATTCTTACAATCCTCTACTTCAGCTTCTCTATTCTGATATGAGGTCCAGTGTATGTACTTCCAAGAAATGAACGAAGCAAATTATGTGATCTTTGAGTCTGTAAAGGTAAATATTTTTCTGTTCTATGTCTGTCTCTTCAGACAGCAAATTTTCTAGTATGCTGTTCATAAATTTCTGGACATTTTTATTCTTTCATATATTACATGATCCTTAACAAAAAGAATGTGCTAATATTTTTAGTACTTTCTATATATTTTAGTAAAAATAGTAGAAAGCTGTAAATTATATTTCTAAGTGAAAATAAAAGACACAAGCGAAAATTTCAGCCTGAAATGTGCTAAAAACTGAGTAAAATGCATCTACATCCCACCTGAGTACTAAAGGAAAAAAAATTGCATGTATACAAACTGAGGACGATTTTATGTCTCATAAAATGACTAGGTAGCATGTGGCTAGAACTAGTGGACAAAAAAAAAAAAAACAGGTAGAAAAACCCTAGTCTACAAATATGTTCTCGCCTTTAAAAACTTATTTTTCCCTTTGAGTGTGTAAAACTCACTAAGAAACTCTAGCCATTTATCTATCTTGCAGCAAGATCCTAAAAAATTGACAAGGCTGGTGTTTTATATATTTTAATGTCTGTTCTTTGTAATGGCAAAAGTAAAGTTGGTTTGTCTTTCAAAGACAAATAACAGTGGTAACATGCCTCATGAGATCTCAGCAGATAACCTCACTTTTTTTCTTTTTTCTTTTTTTCATAAAATAACACAAGACAAATAAAACAAAATATAAAATAATCATACTTATATTTTCTGAAAAGAAATCTCCCAGAGTGTAAATCCAACCAATAAAACCGAGGTATTCTGAGTGGAAATAAACAGTGTTTCCAGCTGGAGGATGGAAACCTCCCTTTCTGAAATGCACAAAGCGAAGTCTTTTAGAGTATTAACTAACTGGGACAAGTACCTACATACTTTGTAATATATGTCAGAAAGCTCCACACAAGGTTTTAATGTTGTGATACTTTTTTAAAATGCAAATTTAGAGGCCTCTAGACAGTTACCATTGCCCTCGGATAGATTTTATGACTTGAACATGAACAACGTATCTCCTGCATAGCTTCCTTTTACATATGAACTGCTGATATCCACATAAGGATCCCAGCCAGCTTTCAAATTGATCAATGAACCAACTTTTTCATTTCATAAGAAGAGATAAACGGTAGGAGTGAAACTAGATTGAGAACATCTACTAAACTTACATGTCAAATGCTACTAAATTCATTATATATATAATGTTTGAGCTGTATAAAAATCCGTCTAGTGAAAACATGTCTTATGGCTTGCTCTCAAAGGGCTATTTTCATTTTGCAGCCTTTATGACCCATTCACTTTATAAAAATAATAAAAAGTGGTACACAGGTTTGAGCTTTCTCAGTTTTGCAACTTAGCATAAGCTGGTGTAAATGATTAATCTCATTTTTTACAGTTATGATGGCATCACAGAGTTTCTGTTAATTATTTTAGTATTTACTCCTACCCCATTGCAGAGCATTGGTAGTGTGTTGGCAGTAATACATAATTCTGTGGGGATCAACAAGCTGGTATTAAAGAACTAAAGGTAAATTTCTGAAATAACAAACTGAAACTATTGCCATTCAATGACTTAACCATTTTCATTTTTATAGTGTCAAGATAAATGTAGAGAAAAACCATGACAGAATATTTTCTCCTCTGGTATGGAATTGATGTCTGAGGTCAGTAAATGAGAGGTGAAGGAGCTGCCCTCAGATGGCTTCTGTGTCCTGTCTGGGAGAGAGATGTTGCAACATTGTCTGATTCTTAAAGCCAGCAGTCAAGTGCAAGTCTTGTCTGCAGCAAAAGTGTGCCCCCACTCCTTTCTGTTTTTAATATTCAGAACTTTGTTACTGAAATATTTTCTGACAGTCCTATTGTTAGTTAGGGCCAAAACTCCAGTTCTGTAAATTTTACACTGGTGGGAATGTCTCCGTGAAGTTTGGATATGAGGAGGTTAGATGAAGGACTTAAATGCTTTTATCTGGATAAAAATCTTTCCCTGAAATACTTGAAGGCCTGCACGTTGTAAGAGTATCCATGTTTGAAGCACACTAAGAGGGAAATAGTTAGTAATGTATTATGAAGAAGAGTAAGATAGTATAGGTTTTCCAAACAGTAGTGTTTCAAATCTGTAATATGGTAACAGCAGCAAGAAGGCAGAGTGAGGTAAGTTTAGAAGTTGTGTCTTAATGATGATGTTTGCATAAGCACCATAGCATATATTTTAGTAGATCTCACAGAAGACAGCTGCGCATATTTTTAGTTCTGTGCTGCTTTGCAGATTTTTTTTATTAGATTCTTTTTCTTATTGTAGTTTTCTTTTAAAAAAGAAAGAAATGCTAGGAATACAATACTTGAAATAATCACCAGATTAAATTAATTTGATACAGTTATCAGTAGATAATTGGAGACACACAGAATGTGGTATTTTGCCTCTGCCAAAGAGATAAACATATTACATTATGCAATATAAACAGTATTATTTTCCAGTAGTGCAGAATTTTTCCTTGTCATTCTGTTATTGTGGATCAGACAGCCAATCTTGCTTTCTTTCCCAGCACCAGTGTTTCCCTGTGTTTATTTGTGAATGACTTCTAAATGGTTTGTTTTGCCAGTCTTGTATTACTAAGGAAGACTGTTTTCAAACACTTCACTCTGTGTGTGATTTGAAACTCAATCCCAAGAAAAAAGAGAGACGTCACTAATCAAATATTAAATAAAAAAAATCTGAAATAATCTTCTCTATTTTATAATCATAATGTCAGGTAGCTCAATATTTCTGCTCAAACAAAAAAGGCTGGTATACATATTTACCAAAGGCCTTATGATGTTTGCAGTTGACTTTGCTGAAGACAACATTTATAAAACCTTTACACTGTCTGGCAGGTGCCATGGATTCTCCTGGGGATTAGTTTATTCAGATATTGTCTTTCATTTGAACTTCAAACGTTTTTTCAATTTTTTTTTTTTTTTTTTTAGAGACAGATATTTAATAGGTTTTGGAAATTAATACCTTCTTTATTTGTGTCATTATAATAGCAACTTTGAATTTACTTATGGGAGATAAATGCCAGTAAAGCTAAAGACTACTGCAAATTTTAAGAGGGGAAAAAAGACAAAACGATATAAATGTAGTTTGAAGCACTGAAAGAACTAAAAATGAACTGTGCCATGTTTTTTTCTTTGTTTTTTTCTTTTTTTTTCCCTTGAATAAATAAAAGGCAGATATTTCCCATTATTTCTATTTTTCAATGTGTAGTCCCACAGAGACTATACTGTGCTACAAAACCACAAAATATTGCGTTTAGTAAGACCTAATATTACCAAGAAAAGTTAGTCAAGGACTTCATTTTGAAAGTGAAAATTAAGATATGAAGAAGAGGTACTTAACTGATAATGTTTCTTTGTGAAGATCCACAAGTAGGTGAAAAATGCAGATCCCTGCTTTGTAGAGTCCAGATTTTGGAAAAACACAGGCAATTTTGGAATGAAATCAAAATGGTGTTCAGAAAGAGGGTCATTACACCTTTACATATAAATTGGTCTTTTTGATACTGTTTGTATTTAAAGAAGGTTTTTAATTCTGTAGTACACCTTAACATAAAGACAATGCAAAATTTAAATGGAAAAAAAAGGCTTTAAGGTGTCAACACCAGCATTCAGGTTCTCAGAAGATGTCTAGGGTTTTGAGAACCAGGATTATACATTATTTATTTTTGAACTGATAAGTACCTTTTCCCTCGAAGTTTCTGAAAGGGAAGATTTACAAGAATCTTTCTTCCATCCTCTCTGGTTTTCCACAACTCTCTTGGGCACTAAATGAAAAGTATGTCAGCAGGTTTTGTTTTTCTTTTCCTCTTTTATTTTCCTGGAGCAGATAAGAATCTCCTCAGAACTCAGCCCCTCTGACTGAATAGAAGTGTGTCCACCTTCTGGCTTGTTTGTCATTCACTCTACGAAACTGTGATAAATGAAACTTGTGTCCTTTCAGCAAGGCTTTTATCTGTTTTCTTCTGAACCGTAGACCAGCATCTCAGTCCCATAAACTTCCACTGCTAAAGCTTCCAGTTAAATCCTTCTCACCCAACAGCCCACTAGGATGCTGTGCCTGGTGGATTCCTCTGTGCTTGTCCAGCTTCCGACTGTTCCTGCTCTGGAGTCTAAGAGCACTTTTTTCATTGATTGAAGGGATTGTTGCCAAAGAAACTCCTCAGTACACTTACAAGAGTTATTTTTACAGTTATTATTTTGTCTGCAAATGAAGACTTTTAAAGAAGAGCTATCCTCTCAGGCAGTTGAGCTATGAGACGAATCAGGGGAAAGTGAAAAGTCCAAAAACTTTGATTTTGACTTACAGGTAGAAACAATTATATTTTTTAAAAATAGTTTATTATTAATATTAATGATTTTTTTACCTCTCAGGAAATGCTTTGTTTCTTCTTATAAATTTCTATTCAACATCTGTGAAGCAGGATTTATAATTCTAACTAACTACACCAGTAGAATGATGTGTCATGACTTTCCTGCATTTTAGAGGATTATGCTAATACTCACCCATAAGAACTTGAAATATTGCTAAAATATTATTTTTTTTACCATTATAAAGGACAAGGTGGAGATCTTAAAATGTAAAAGGCAGAGAAATACCGACCTATGGCCAAATATAAGGTAACTATTTCAGGATTTTCTGTCATAAACAATACCATCAATATTTAAGGAATAAACAACTGCTGTATTGGATCCTTTACAAATCTGGGAAACCTAATTTGGATTGCCACTATGTGAAACAGAATATTAAGGACTAGTTCAGGTCAGCATTTTAGGCCTGCTGAGGAATATATTTTATGCAGGTAGCTCAGTCTGCAAGATGCTGAGTGAGCTGCAGGTTCATCTCTGGGGGCTGGGAGCCCCAGGCAAGAGAATCTGAGCTGCTGACCCTTTGCACAAGGTGGGTACTTCTGGCACCAAGCAGGTAACTGGATACTCATAGACGTAGCAGGGGCCAAGGTGACTGGACACTCAGCTGGAAGAGAGAGATCTTCTCTGCCCAGAATGAGGGTATAAAAACTCAAGGATTCCTTCTCTTGGAGTCCCTCCCAGGAGACACCCAGCTCAAGATACTATTTTGGTTTTGAGCAATAATTAAATTATTTTAAGAATCTGGACATCTGAGACTCTGTCATGGGAAACCTGGGGTTAAGATGGTGTGGAAACATGGTCTGACTGTATGAGGCGTGGGGTGTAGCTGTGATGGTGAAAACATATGAATATGTCATGGTATGACTTTTTATGGCTGTATAGTCCCAGCTCAGGTAGTGTGAGACAGACTGCCAGAGCAGTTTCTGGATGGTTGGCCAGGGAAATTTCATTAACATGGCAAACCCTCCTCTGCCTTTCCCTCAATACTACAAAAACACACATGAAATGGAGCTTATTGCCATAAATAGTCCTTTGATAGTCTACAGAAACTTAGCAGATTTTGAAGAAATAAATGCAGGATAAAGACATTGGTTTTGTGCCTAGGAACGCATAAAAATACAGAAATAATAGACAGTGTAATGGAATGTGAGTATTCACATCTTACTTACAGAAACAGCTAATGAAATAGAAGATTTGGGTTAATTTTTTTTTAACTCAAAGAGAGTGTTTTCACTTTTCTGACACCAGTTAAAAATGTCAATTCCTCCTAGAATATTATCTTCATTTTTAAGCTATTCAACAAAGGAGAGTAGTAACTGAGTAGAAAAGAATCCACTGTTTATTTTCTATGTTATCTAATCTTACATTTCTAAGGGAATTCAGAGAGAGTGATGGTATGTAATATATACTAAAATATATACCCTTTCTGTTCATTTTCCTACATGCACTAATATTTTTGTTAACTGCTCATTTTGTGCATGAAACTTTTTCAGATCAATGTTAAAAGAGTAACTTTATAGAAACTGGAGGATTTCTCTTATCTACAAAACCAGAAATTTTTTCAAAGCATGCTGTGCAATTAAGCATGGTCTTCCCTACCTGTGCAGAAATCCTAAATCAAGCTGTGTTTTTTTCAGGTGTTTCCCCAAGCCCTTTAGATTATTTCCAAGTCTTACTTACAACTAATGGTTCACTGACTGGTCTGGAGTTTCCTGGTTTTCATCTTACTTCCTTTTTCTTTCCTTGTTAATGATAGCTCAGATCCAGAAAATATCATCTTTTTCAGATGTTTATGCTAAAAGTAATGGTGGAATGCAGGTGTAGGAACTTGAGATAGACTGAAATTCTATATTTGCCTAAATAAACAAAATAGAAAATATTTAATAAGATATTTTGTCTGTTTAATTCAGCCTGTTAATTAGGGAAAGTTTTGCAGATTTATGTATAGTTACAGCAACCTTTTTAGCATGATTCCTGATTTAGCACTTGTGTTTGTGTGAAGGGTTGTGCATGAAATTTATATTTAAAAAATAAACGTTAGAGGTCTAAGTGAACATGAAAAAGAAAATTAAAATGGAAAATGGACTTGGTTGATTATATTATTTGCTCAATTAATAGCAGCATTAATTTCTGAACTACAATATTTTCCTTTTCTTTAAATTAGTTCTATTTCAAAGTAAAATTTAAAGAAATCTTAAGTAGAGAAAGTTCTTTAATGAGTGGACTAATGTATAACTTCTAAGTTTTCTTTACAGCAACATGCAGTCAGATATGGAAAAGGCATGCTGAATAGCATTCTTCAGCATTATTCAATGTATACTAGTCCCTGCATTACTATTAGTAATAGCATTACTGAGCCGTAACAGATTTCATTAATTTCTTTGAAATAGCTTTAATTCTTAACAATCTCTGATTTGTTATTGACTTTTTTTGAAAGCTGTCCATAGTTCACCTAATCTATACTTCATGCTGCACCTTTTATCACTGTATTTAATTTCCTGTTTTGGTCAGACTTTGAGATGTCTCATATCCTTCCTCCCCTTTGGATGCCCTTTCAGGAATATTTTTCGCTTACTAAGCAGGTTAAAGTTTTCATTTCAACTCTTCCAATAAATCTTAATACAAAGTTATTCCGATTTTTTTTCACTCTATATAATCAAGGACAAAATCTACATCTGATTCAGGCCTGCCAAACTGATTGTGGTGGGACTTGTTTGGCATAAGAGGTTTTCCCACATGAATGTTTGTGGAGAATGAAGGTGATAACATTTACAGAACATTGGCAGATCAATTTAATTTTCAGTACTTTCTAGTTTTTTGGTGATCTGTTGATGCCACTTCAACTTTTTGCCATTAATTGAGGAAAGAGAATTAAAACACGGTTTAAAATCTTCTATGAGGAAAGGGAAAGGACAGATAAGAAAAGCAAACATTTCTGCATGGACCATTTACTATAAATGGTGTGAAGTTGTTTTGAATTATGCAAGGCTGAATCTGTTTCAGGGTACTGAACATGAAAATTCCCTTAATGACTCAAATGCCCAAGAGCTACAACATTAGATTTCTCAGAGCAGTGAAGGAAATCTTGTGGTTGTAATATGCTGAATTTCTTCAAACAGCCACTATATAAAGAATTCTCAGAGGAGAACAATGAGTGAAATAGGTGAATAACTCTGGGGATAAAATTAAAAGTGTGAGATGTAATATTACACTACAATGGGACTTTTACCTCATTAGATAATAATCTAGTGATAAAATACAGAATAATTAAATGTCAGGGACAATATAATACACTGGGACCCTTTCACAAAAAAAATTAAAAAATCCAGATTGTTGCATTAAATGTAGAGTATTAGGAACAGAGATTAATGTATTCATTTTTGTTGTTGATTATGTCAGTAGAAAGCACCACAATTATCTAAGCCTATGCATCTATGGGCAAAAAAGCAAATTCAACTAAATATTATTTAAGAAATAATGCACAGCTTAAGTATTTTCACAATACGATGTTTTGCTTAATGAATTTGTTTCCCTGGAAATAAATTAGAGATTGTATTTTTTATATTTGCACAGTTTATACTACAAGGTTTCAGGTCTGGTGAAAACCTCTTCTTTTCTTTTATTGAAATACATAACTATTACTTTTTGTGTTTGCACAAGACTGTCAGAAGTTAATAAAGTCTTTGTTTTACGTAAAAGGTAAAATCATGAGCAGACAAGGAGCCAGATTTTTTTTTAATTACATAGAATGGAAAGTATGTTCTGAATTAAAAATTAACTTAACAGGTTCATATTTGACATGCTGATACACAATGTTCTCTCTTAAGATTTCCAATATCTCAGTTTTATCATATATAATGTTCTCTCACTATGTTACTGTACTACTTTGTCCTCTTTCTTAAATTATACATAGTGAAGGCTTTAAAAATCAGAATCAGTTGTTGTCCCAGGA
This sequence comes from Petroica traversi, assembly GCA_025920805.1. Taxonomy (NCBI): domain Eukaryota; kingdom Metazoa; phylum Chordata; class Aves; order Passeriformes; family Petroicidae; genus Petroica; species Petroica traversi. The sequence goes on from JAHLSL010012977.1 coordinate 172,730, forward strand.
AATATATAGTACATTAAAAGCATTGTAGGGATTTCAAAAAATTGTCAAAAGTGTTGGCATTACCTCATACTAAGGCTTTTTAGACTTCTTTTATATTATTAGGTTTCGGAGTTTCTAAATCTTTTAATTCTTGTGATGTAAAATATTTTACTTTTTTCACCTTAGCTTTTTATCTTGTGTTTGTAAGAAGAAATTAAATGTCTTTAAATTTCCTTTAAGATGTCTTCCGACACAAACCGTTCTATGACTCTATGATTCTCAGAAATTTTCTACTAGTTTGCATTCATGTGAGTCAAGTTATTGTAGTGGAGAAATATCTGGTCTAAATCTAATTGCTTTTTTGGGATAACAGAACAAGACGGAAATTGAGGGAGGCATGAACTTCCTATGATCTTCCTTTCCAGACATTTTCTCAAGATTCACATTGATTTAGATAATTTCATTTTCGTTGATTTCTTTGATTTGAGAAAATCTTTGCTGTTCCACTTAAAACAATAATTTTTAAAAAGTTTCTTGCATCTGCATTAAAAATTATAATATTTTAAGTGATCATAAGTTATTAGGCCGGCTTTAGTACATACATCTTTTTGGTCAGGTTATTTAGTTTTGACAATTCAAATCCTAGTTTTGTTTTAGGGTATCTCCTTAAAATGAATAGATAGATAATTCAGTCCCTAAGAAATAGTATTGCTGACAAAGAAATAGATGAGAGCCCTGTTTCTACATCAGTCACAGTTTAAAGATCTTCTTCAAAGGCTCTGTAATACCAGAGCACTTTGTGACAACAAATGAGTGCAGCCTCTCACATGGTAAGAGTAAATGTATCTCTGACCAACTTTGTCCTCCTCCCTCTTAGTGTACCACAACATAACAGCCCTCCTGAAAGAAAGCCAAGGATGGTCAATTGATCATTTTCATTTCAAGACACTAGCTTACTTCCTGCTAGATGTTATTCAAGAGCAATAAACTGCAAACATCTCTTCCACTTAGATTATTTTCCATCATTTTTGCATGTAAATATTTGCACTAACATGAAGGCAATCTTTCAGAATAAAATGTAAACGCTTGGCTACCAAATGATGAAGGAGGAAGTTTTCACTTGATAAAAAAATTGTTAGCTAAGAAATTAAGATTAGATTTTGAAAGTTAAAATGAATTAATTGTGTGCTTATGTGTCCTGGAAGAGTTATTGGGATTATCTCTTGCATGAGATAAAATTTAATACTTTTTGTAAACTGTCTGAAAACTCACTTCCAACAGTGAGTTTTCCACTGTTGGAAACTTCCACTTTCCAACAGTGGAAAACTCACTTCCAAGCTCTCCTAAGTATAAAAGTGTGCACAAGCACACCACTATTATACCTACGAATTTGGGAGAAATATTTTGGAAGAAAATAAAGTGACTATCACCTTTTTCACCTTAGACTATACTCATCCTCTTCAAAATAATAAAGAGGGCATTTTTGGAAACTAAAGGCTTCCAGAAGGATTTTAGTCTTGCCCACACTGGTCCACTTTTAATTGTCCTCACGTTTATTTCTGCTTTTTGTTATATCTTCTAATGCTACTGACAGGGCAATCATCATTGGCTCTGTCTGCTTAGACTTCATGTTAAGTAAGGGCGATGGAAAAAAATATGCATAATCTCAGAAATACTTACATTAATAACTGCTATTGATGTGTTGTGCTGTGCAGCATATAATTATTTTTGACATATCTTCACTTACTATCATAAGGGACTGATTTATCTTTTATTTGGGCCCCAGTCCAACTGATCTTATCACATAAATTTGCCCTTGCCTATTGAGGCATTACTGTGGTTAGCATGTCCCAGCTGCAGGGCAAAAATATGGCAAAAGCCTGATAATTCTAATTGTTTATCATGCATTAAAATGCTTATTTCCTACATCACAGAGGGAAAGTGATCGGCTGGTGATGCTGTGCCTGGTGCATCACAGGATATCACTGATACTCTTGGCTGCCAGGGTACAATTTGCCCCTCTTTAGGCTGCTCAGAATACTCTTCCCTATTGGATTAAGACATTACATGGTGATATTCTTTTTCAGAACTGATTTTTAAAAAAAAGGGGACTGTAATAACAATAGATTTTAAAAACCATATTGTCCAGAATGTTCCACTTTCATCTCACCAGTGGCTCCTGTGATTCAGCCTTGAACACTGAGTAGCTTATTTATCAGTCTGTAATGAGATGTCTTTAGAATAAGAATAACAACCTTTTCCCCATTTACTTGTTTTAAATGTATACTTTATTTTATTAACTTAATTTTTTTAAAAAATAACTGGAAGTAATTTTTTGAAATGTTAGAAAAAAAACCCATAAAAACACTACTATACCAAAACCACAACAATGCCCAAAAATAAAAAAAAAGTAATTAAGTTGACATAACTGAGGTGGGTATAATCACCTAGAATGGAGGGGAGCTGAAATAAATTGCTAAAATAAAAATGAGTCACTGACCTCTTAGACTGGATCTACATCCAGTTCGAAGTTACCAGTTACAGGGCTATGGTCCTACAATACTTTGTTTATAGACACTCTTACAGCAGATATCCAAGCTGTCTCAAGGAAACAAAACAAAAACTAAGAAAATCTGCAAGAAAGTCATATATTTAAAATAATTGTCCATATTCTTGATAAAAGAGATGGTGGTCCTCTTAACTGTGTTGTTTCCTTCTTATACCCAGCTAATATTGTAGAAACTGAAGGCTAACTATCCTGGAACTCTTATCACAAAAAAAATTCCTTTTCATTTATGTGATTCTGAGTAAGCAATAATCACAGAAGCAAGGAGTCAGACTTTAAATGCCAATACCAAAATTGATTTTAAAAATTGTGAGGATGATGAGCAAGTGTTCCAACTTTATAATTTCTCCTCCATTATAGCTCTTTTTATCCAGAAACATAAACCTTGTTTTACACACATCATACACTCATAGAAGTTGCTGCAGGGTATTTTTGCTTCTAGTTAGCTGGAGCCTCAAGAAATTTGACACTGACAGATTCTGGGGCTTTGAGATTTTGTTTGGATTAAGGAGTCAGAAAATTGTTAATTGTTAAGAAAAATACTCAAATACTCAAAATAGAACATTGAAATAAACTGAGATAAAGAAAAGAAGAAAAAAATAGAGAGAGAGATAGCAAAGAAAGTCGAAGACAACCATGCCATCCCTCAACAACAAGAGTTGCTTGGGTATTTTTTAATTTCCATCTCTCTGATGTTTGCTTATAATGTATGATTTGGGAATGAACATCAGTGTTTATAATATGAGTCAATATTATATATGGTTCTCTTTGAGATTATCTCCATTTTGTGCTGTGATAAGTAGCCTTAGGTATTAAAAGTTCCAGTGCAATTGGCTTCCTGAAAAGTAGCTCAACTGTTGGGCCTCTGGTGCAGACTTTATTTCACTGTGCCCATTAGATTCCTGAATAGGATCATTTCCATAATTGTTTGTCCAACGATTCAACAACATTTGTGCCAACACAGTAGATGGGTGACATTAATCATGTCATAGAGGCAGGAATAATTATTTCTGGGTAGGCATGAAAAGAAATTCCTTGAATCAGTTTTGCTACCAGAGGAAGTGCTGAAGTAACTACGCCCTAAAAGGACATGTTTTAACACAGTCTATTACAATCAGCCGTAGTCCATACACCAAATGTCTAACTGTGTTCAAGCTAATGACTGAAGGCAGTATAATTTTTTTTGGAGCTAGTGAAAATGTCAAGCATTTATAAATTAAATGCAGGTGAAATGTATCAGTGTATGTGAGGTAATTCAAAGGTTGTACTAATTTTATTGTTTCATCATTCTCAAGCTCTTAATCAGAACCAACATAGAAGCCTGTGGCTTCACATGCTACCTCACTTTAGAATTTTGGTGAAGTTCTACCACGTGCTGCTTTTGTGCTTCAAAACCCTCTGAAATTTGATATCGCAGAAATGTGGACTATTCTTCCTTTGTTCTGCTAAAAAAAAACGTAGCTCTGTAATACACTACTTAATTACATTACTGAATATCTCAGTCCAGCCCTTGGAGTAAAAAATGCTTTTGGATCTTCAGTAAAAGGAAATAGAATTTGTGTAGTATTTTGACCTCTGTTTCACACATCCTTTTGCAGATATAGGATGAGAGAGGATTTGAGAGTCAGCGCTTCTGTCACAACAGGATTACAGTGGTGTGCTGTACTGCCAATTCTTGACTCCTGGTGCTTAAAGTTCAGAAAATCAGCTCTCAAGTTTGTGCTGTGATGAAACAGTCAATGTTTATTTTTGATTTTATGCATTGGTGGACTCTAAGCTGACAGAGATAAAGATTCTGAAGTCCAGGACTGCCCAGATCCAAAAGTTAGATTAATCAAGTATGAATACAACACTCCAAGGGAGACATCCACATAGCACAAAGCTGCTTTAGGCCCTGAAGCATTGCCTAGTCCAGGCATTTCTATGTATTATCACATAAATTTAACTAGATGAATAACATACCTAAATAGAATGGTAACATTCCTGATCCTTTACCGAGCTTGAATTTATTTTTATATTAATACATGGTACTGTAAAGTTTTCTATATCTCTTTTGTGTGTGCTATGTTTCTAGTTAAATAAAGCAAAATTCCTTTGATCACAGCAAGTAGGAAATTACAAATACAAAGTTTGGGATTTTTAATAGGTTTCACTGTATTTGCCTTATGTGGAATCTGTGGGGTATAACACCTGTTCCTATTACCATGAAGATACCCTTTTGTCTCAGAATGTATTTTCAAATGGTAGTTAATTAATTTTCATAGCTGTCTGTTCCTTATCACTATCTAACTTTTACACAAGGCTTAAAATTAATATGTTTGTGGAAGATATTAATTTCATAGAAGTGCACAGACTGAAAGCAGTACTGAAATTCAGAATGAATGGTATTTTTTCTTCATTCTATCTTCATAAAGCTGCAGTTTTTGGAACTTTACATGGCAACTGAAGATTCATCTACAGGAGCAACTCAAATCCAAACCAAATAAACCTAAACATTTTATTCTTCAAAAAACGGGCAATCCTTTCATTAGCTTTGGGGGTTTTTTGTGTGTACCCTGGAATATACATTCTCTTCTCTGTGGGTTTTACAGATGACCATATCAAGCAGTTCTTGTGTTCTTATCTCTTTCTTATAAATGAAACATCTGGTAATCCAAAAGAATGGGTCATTATTGTAAAAATAATTGTTTCCTTCCACTGTAATGTAAACAGTCCTGTTCTCCTAATCATCATTCAGTTGCTTGCTAAGCCAAAATATTTTTCATTATTGTACCTACTTTCCATCCAAATAAAGGGAAACTTTGCTCTTATACATAACTATCTGTCAAAAGATGAATACTCCTATGGTGTCCCCCATTCCTCTTTCAGCTAACAGGGTTGGTAAATATATACTTATATATGCAAACTATTTTTATTTTTATATAAGTATATATAATATAAAAGTCTTAATATTATGTTATATACACATAATACAAAGAATCAGTAAACTAGCAATATATTTATGTGTAACAATCATATATATAGACATAAATATATTTTAGGATACATATAAAATCAGAAAAATAACAATGCATTTCATTATGACAAAATTTTACTAGATCATTCTAAAATAGTACTATACTCTGAATAAATCCTATAAATAACATATTTTAACTTTTTTTTAAATTATGTACACGTTGTACTGTTAGAACAGAATATCCACATCAAGTATAATAATTACCAGTGGTAGTGGTGTGCAGCCTTCAGAAAATAAAATCTTGGCAATTTTTTTAGAAATTTTGGTTTCTTTACTAGAGATGTTAGTTGCACTCTTGTCCTTTTAAAAGTAAAAAATTGGTTTTTTCTAAGCAAATAAATTTGCTCTACCTAAGTGATATATATTCTTTTTATACTTAAATAGAAGCAGCTAGAGACAAACTGAAGAAAAGGGTACTGAAATCTCATGTCATCAAAAATTCCTGTGTAAAGAAGATCTTGCATTGTAAAAAAAAAAATTATTTATAGGCCATATGCATTTCCTTCTTGATTAATGCAAATAGAGGTGGCATGATGTGTGTTGTGGGTATAGTCTGCTGCTATCTTAGACTCTCAGAGAGCAGACTTTAGCCTGTTTAAGATACTGGCTGACAGAATCCTTTGTGAGGAAATCCCGAGTCCTGGAAGGCTGGACTTTTTTCAAGAAACAGTTCCTAAAGATGCAGGAGAAGGCCAACCCCAAGTGCCAAAAGACAAGATAGCTGAGAGGAAGACCAGCCTGGGTTGAACTGAGAACTTTACCTAGAACTCAGGGGAGAAAAGGAGAGTGTATGAGCTTTGGGAGAAGCGGCAGGTAGCTGAGGAAGACGATAAGAATATCATAAGATTGTGCAAGGAGCAAATTTAGAAGTGCTAAAACTCAAGTTTTAGCAACAGTTGTGAAAGACAATCAAAACAGCTTCTACACATACGTTAGCAACAGAATAAGGGCCAAAGAGATTCTCCATCCATTATTTGATGTGGGGGGAAGCATATTGACAAAGGGTGTGGAAAAGACTGACTAAATTGTCCCAGTCTTTAATTGCCAGTTGAGTTGTTCTGGGGGTATTCAAACCCCTGAGCTGGAAGACAGGGATAATGGGCAGGAAAAAGCCCCAATAATCCTTGAGGAAATGGTCAGTGGCCTGCTACACCACTTAGACACACACAGCTCAATGGGTCTGGATAGGATTCACCTGAGTGTATTGAGAGAGCTGACATAAGTGCCCATTGAGCTACCTTCAGTTATTTATTTTCTATACAAGCAGATTGGTACCACTATAACATGAAGAGTTAGGATTAGTTTCCAATATTTATGTGTCTGTATCAATAAGTGTTCTTCTACAATATTCTTGTTAGAAATTAGGAAACTCAGAAACAGTCCGTTTCTACATGTGGCACGCATCATCTCTTGAGCAGAAGTGAATAGCATTGTTAAATTTTTCATTTTTGTGTGTGGTGACTAGGGATCTTATTTGCCTCCAAGTGCAAGATTTCTGAAGCTGATTTGCTGACAAGGCCAGTTTCCAGAACTGTTATAATTAAAGAGCTAACCAGGGAAGCATGTTGAGTCACTTCCCTAAATACTAATTCAAATTATTTCTGTTCAGGGAAAATATTGAGTATTCTGATAAAGAAAGGAGAGGCAACAAGAATGACAGCAATCCCATCAACAATAACAGCTACAAGAAAGGGCTATATCTCTAAATTATTGCTGCAAATCCAAATTAACAATAAGTCTGTGAGTTTTGGTTATAGTTTTCAGGGAAAAAATGTTAAAACAAACAAACAAACAAAAAAACCCCTAAACCAGAACTATAACAAAAAAAATACTGTCTCACATGTCCAAATGGGAAACACAGCCATGGATTTCGTCCTCTATAGCTGTTTTGGGGATTTCATTCTTAGCTCCCCTGTTTTTGACAGCTGCTGAAAAGCCATGTATTGATTCCTTGTATTTTTCCAACAGAGTATTTTGTGAGATTACTTTTTCTGATTTATTAAAATATCCTTTCCAGATGCTTTAGATGCTTAAGAGACAACTACTGCTTAAAGTATGGATAAACAGTTGACAATAACACATAGCTCTTTTCAACTATGTTTTTATACTGTAATTCGCTTTAAGAAATTTAATGACCATAATATTCAGATTTATGCTGTTGTTATTTGTTTCGTGTATACATGAAGTGTTTGACTTTTTGTGACAAGCTCTGATGATAGGTATCTAGACTAGAGGAATGACAAGTTGGGCTTCTGAATTTTGACAATATTGTGAGTTCTAAGTTTGTTAGTAATAGCCATTGCCCTCACACTTTCTAAGGATGTATCTTGAAAACCATTTTGTTCCCTAAAGTACTACTGAACACAGAACCGGACTTCATGATAAGAAAACACTTATAAAAATATGTATAAAAATAAACAGGCCACTTAATGTCCCAGTGAAATACTATCCTAATAATCATCTGTTAGGATTTTTTCCAGTCTCTGAAATAATAACACTGAAATGGCAAAATTTGGTCTACTGACTTTTGCTCTATTAGTCAAAATTTCACCCACCATTTTTATTCCTAGAAAAAAGCTTCTCTGGGGTATTTCTAAGTGTTGCCTCAAGTGAAATTTCCTGTATTTACTTTTTCAATCTAGAAATAACAATAGTCTTATGAACTCATGTTATTTCCAGTTACGAATTTGGGTTCTCTGGTAAATGGGAAAAAAGTATAAAATAATATCAAATTCTTCTACTCAAATATCATAGTGTACCTCTTCAGCAGCCAGTTAAATGTCAAACACTGAGTTCTGTGTTGCTACAGAGGAGTGGTTCAAGTGTGAAATTTCACAAATATTAGTAGGAATTACCTTGCAGAAAGAAACAGGGACTTTTCATTAGTGGAAAGCATTAAAATTTTCAATAAGTATAAGATCTCAATGAAATGTTAATTTTTGACCACTGTCTCTGAAGTCAATAAGAATGTGACTTTCTCACACACACACACACACACACACACACACACACACACAAAGATAATAATTTAGCAGCAAATAATAACATCTTATTTTGGCTCTGTTTAAATTTTATTTTTCTTAATAAAACATTTTTGTGTCATACAGAAGAGTCACAGAATGGGTCAGTTTGAAAAGAAACACAGCAGGTTATCCTAGGAATGTAAAGTACTGCCAAACAGTAATTAAGTTCTTCCTGATAATCAGGTGGAACTTTTTGTGCTCTAGTTTCTGTCCATTGCCTCTCATTTTCTCTTCTGAAGACTGAAGAGGCCCAACTCTCTCAGCCTTTCCTCATAAGAGAAATGCTCCAATCCCTTAATCATTTTTGTTTTCCTCTGCTAAACTCGATCCAGGAGCTCCATTTCTCTTTGGTACTGAGGAACCCAGAAATGGAGACAGCACTCCAGATGTGGCCTCACCAGGGCTGAGTAGAGTGACAGGGTGACCTCTCTTGACCTCTGGTAGTGGTTCGCAATGAATACCAAGATATCAATGGCCTTCTTGGCCACAAGGAAACACTGCTGGTTCACGGACAGCAAACTTGACCCCTTTGTCCAAGTAACTGATGAAAAAGTTAAAAAATACTGGACCTGTATTTAATCTTTGGGACACCACTACTGGCAGGCCTCCAGCCAGACCCTGCACTGCTGATTACAACCCCCTGGATCTCCCATTCAGCCAGGTCTCAATCCACCTCCCTGGCATTCATCCACACTTACTGAGCCTGCCTATGAGGATGTTGTGAGATAGCATCAAAAGCCTTGCTGAAGTTGAGGTAGACAGTATCCACTGCTCTCCCCTCATCCATCCGGGAAGTTGCTGCACAATAAAAGACAATCAGGTTGTTCAAATATGAATTACATTTAATGAAACCATGCTGACTACTCCGGATCATCTTCTTACAGAAGATGGATAGAGATGACCTTCACAAAGAGGCACACCATCACATTTCCAGCGACTGAGGTAAAGCTGACTGGCCACTGCTTCTCTGGGTCCTTCTTGCCCTGTTGGAAGACCAGGGTGACATTTGCTATCTTCCAGCCCTCAGACACCGCTTCTGATAGCCACAACCATTCAAAGAGAATTAGAGCAGCACAGCTATGCCATCTCTTTCAGTACTCATCAGGCCCCATGGATTTGCAGATGTCAAATTTTCCTGACTCTAACCCAATCCTCCTGAAGGGGAAGTCTTCCTTCGAACATTCCTTTACCCTGGTCTCCTGGACCAGAGATTCCTGGGGATTGATCTGGTCAGCAAAGACAGATGAAAAGAAGATATTTAACAGCTGTGCCTTCTCAGCATCCTCTGTCAGTAGGGTTCTTGCTCTGTTTTTAATGGCTCCACCCACATATGCTTTAGTTTTCATTTGTAAAACAGTGTTTTATTATTTCATAAGTTGCTCAGTTTGAAGGAATTTTTTTCTTTTTAGTTAGAAAACAAACAAAAAACCCACATACAAATGAAAATATTTCTGTATACAAAAGGTATTTTTTGAACGACTAGAAACTGTGAATGAGCAGAAAATTCCAAAAATGCTCTCTAAACCTATGTGTTAGTTTTCCTATAATATCTCCCCCTTTCCAGTGTCATCTTTGCTATTTTAATTCAGTTTGAAAAGTTTAAAGTTTAACTATGCACCTTTTGTTTTTACCCTCTGGGAAGCTTCATAAAGACCCCTAGCTTCATAAAGACATGTTCAACATTTATGAATGTACCGTGTTTGTGTCTCATTTGGTGATCACACACATCCCCAATGTATAATAATTTTTACATAATTAAAGGTTATACAAGGTTTGTCACAAACAACATTTTGAGTTCTGATTATATTTTATAGGGGTATGCAGTGAGGAAATTAGTAGCCTAGTTCCTAAAAATAAGTTTCGTTCTTCTTTTGAATATGTTTTGGATTTTTCTATTTCTTAAGAACTGAATTGTACTACCTTGGCTTTCTTGTGTGCTAGTTTGTGAGAGAGCATTTTGGTCCTTCTCTTGTCTTCTCTAGGTTTGTGCTAGCCAGCATCTCGTATTTAAGACCACAGTCTTTCTATGCCTAGCTCTCTTTAGTGTGTAGTATTACAGTAGGCCTAATTGAATCTTATCTTAAAAGTATTCAGCCAATTGCTTCACTGAGAGATCAGCACTCTCTGGAATAAAAGTGGCTTATTGAACCACAGTGAACAAATAATCTTCAGCCATTCTTTCTACCTGGAAAGAATATTTTATGCACGTAGCATATTCTTTACACAATCAAATAAAACTGAACTCTCCAAGTAAAAATTGAACTGTTCTGTACACTCCACACAAAGACCTCAGTCAATACAAGATCACATTAATTTATTCTGATAGAATCTATTTGAAATTATCAATTTGCTATATAAAGGTTGGAAAGTAATAGCTGTATTATGTCATATTTATAATACTACTAGTTATACCTCTCTGCTAGAATTTTCAACATCAGAACACTCAGGCAGAGGCCAAATAGGATAGAGAAGAAATAGTAGTGTAGCTCCCTCCTTGAAAGTAATTTAAATTTCACCTTGTGCTAGTCTTAAGGAAATGATCTGCTACATTAACTAAATATTGTTACTTTTTTCCATTTTTAAAGGCATGGAATGTGGCACGTGCTACTTAATAGAGGCAACTTAATAAAGTTGAGTTATATTTATATTAATATAGATTACTTTTGTGAAATTAAAACAGAGACCATAAATCAAAATAAGTCATAATCAGTTTCTTGGTTTACAGTAATTTTTAAGTTTTATTTTTATTTTTTGCTGATCTGTATCTAGGTTATATCACTTATCCTTTTACATTTAACTTCAAAATTTGTGGTATGTGTTGCCTAATTCTGTACAATTTAAAGCAGTACTTCTGAATGCAGTTCATTCTCTCCTTCATGAAGGCTTATACAAGCGAAAAACATTCCTTAGGACCCCTAGTGAGAATGTTGCCTCCATAAAATGGTTTAAACAGTCACTTAATTTCAGATTATTTTTTAATAAGGAAAATAATACAATAAACAAATAATTCAAATATGAGACTCCTAACATCTCTTTGGAAAAAAATAGGTGGAAAAAAAGTGAAAATTTCCAGGATAGCTTTGTTTTTGGGACTTGGTGTAGGTCAAAATTCCGCATTACAAGAGGTATCATCTTCCAAAGGGAAAATCAGAACTCAAAAAGGCTTTCTGTTTTTTGGAGGCACTATTTTTTGTTCCTGTTCTTGTTCTTCTTGTTGTTGTTACTTTGTTTAATTTTGCTTTGATTTGCTTTAGTTACTTAAAATATGTATGACCTCAGACATATATATGTATACATTTATAGGCAGTAATATTTTGTTGTTTTAATTCCTGTTTGCTCTTTTATTGATTTCAATAATTTATTTAATTCACAGTTTGTATTATATGAGATTTCCATACAGGAATGAGCTTCATTCATATAGTAATGACAATACAGGGGGTTTTTTTGAGAAAAAATTTGCTTTTCAACAAAAGACTTGTAATACAGTTTCACTGTGGTTTAGACAACTAGTCATTCTGCTATGTGTTTAATTTATGCTGGTTCCCATATTTACGTGTGTGAAGAAGATGCAAAATTTATAAAATTATTTTTATAATTTAAATTACAAGAGCACTTCACTACTATTTTTTTTTCTAATCTTATACAATGCCTATTAACCAAAAAAAAAAAAAAAAAAAAAAAACCAAACAGAAAGGAAGAAAATTAGTCCCTATTTCCTCACCTTAGATCATATAAATGGGCAAAGGGGCTTAAACATTGTAATACAAAGTGTGAGCCCCTATAAATAACAGAAACTAAGTGTGAGAGAAGATAAAGATTTCTAAAAATTATAATATTTTCTACAATTATTGCTGATGGAAAAAAATTGTTGGGAGGTGAATTTTGCGTAACAGTCTTAAAAATTAACTAAGAAATAAATTATCTTTTTGGATTATCTGAATCTTTGGATTGTCTATATTTTTGGAGAGAAAGTGATTGTCTACAGAGTGTGCTATAGACAGAGATTAATAGTAGTACTCTGAAGCCTTATATTTATTCTTTGAATACCTCACTGTGATCTTTTAAAAATCAGTGAGCTAAGTCTGGAAATATTTCCAGATTACTTTTCTGAGGTATATTTAATAGTTCTGAGTCTCATTTCTTTCATTTGTACAGAGGGATTGGATATTTTAAAAATTCAAATTAATGTTGTATATTATTGAAAGATCAAAAAAAAAAATACTACCAGTTTATCACTGGGAGTGAAAGAAAATCACCAAATGAATGACTTCATAATGAAATTTCTTTGGAAATTTTTTTCAAGGTCATCTTTTTTGCCTAATTTTACCCATACTTAAAAGCTGGTAGATGTTTATTTTATTCTAGAAAGTATGAAAAATGATCCCTACATGGAAACTACAATCTAGTATTAGTCAGATCCATTAATAGAAGCTTAAAAAAAATTTAGAAGAGTTTTCTGCTGGTTTAGGTGTATGAATGTGCTCATGTGGAGACTCCAAGTTCCAGATCAAGAAAAGACCACAACTTCCATTTTAAAATGCATTAAACTGCGAAATTTTAAACTCTTGGTGAAATGACTGATGAAAATAGATGGGGGGAAAGTCTTTCATCAAGACGTCTGTTTGTTCTTTAAGATGTCTTCTCATTTAATGTTCTTTTCCCTTTCATTTTTTTCTTTCTGCATGTGTCCTCAATTTGAAAATTTCAGATCAGGGTATAGGAAATCATTTGACTGAAACTTTATCTATATTCTGCTTTAGATTATATAGTAAAACAAAGCTGTTAATTTCATCCATTTTTAATTATGGATTTTTTTCCCTCTGTATCCTTATATTCTTCACCCAGAGTATAGCAGAAAACTGTAAGAAAATACATTTTTGGGGGGCAGGTTAAAAAATCAATTATATTTATAAACATCAGAAATCAACCATTTTCCCCTAGTCATCTTATTTGTAAGTGTTATGCAATTATGTGCCTGATTTTGCATGGTGAAAATTATGGACTATTACTATCTTACTTTAGGATATCTGATATCCTTTAGTGCTTTTTTGCCCCAAATTATTATATCAGTGTCCCAGGTTGAGTCACCCCAGGACAATTAGACACATAATCTTAGTACTTTACATATTAGTATCCTTTCTCTCAGGCAAGTGTCTTAAAATGCTCAAAGGATTCTGCTAGGGAAAATATGAGATCCTAATTCACAAGAACACTTACCTGACTTTTTCAGCTGACCCTGGTGTGTCCACATAAATGATTTTGGAGTTGAGTAGAGAATAAATCTTTTTCAGTATAAACATTTCTCCTTCTTCTCCTATTTATCATTTTCAGTTTCCACATTTGCTTGCTTCTTCCTACATTGTTCGAACAGAGGTTTGTGTGGGACTGTGATGTAAACCAGACAGCTGACATGATTGGAGTAAAAACCAGTAAATGCGGTCCCCTTTTTTAACCCTTCTTACATTTATGTATGGGTGCTGCCAATGAAGTTTTGCCCTGAAAACAATAGTTTTAGTTCATTTCAGAAGGCTGCCTCCATTTCAGAGGAGCAATAAAGAGCTTCTTAAGCTGCTTGCTCACTGACTGAAATTTATCCTGAAACTACACCCTGAGTAACATTTCACTTCTGACAATAGTGTCCTGCAAAGAAAAGCAATCTTGAACTTGATTATCCACAATTGCACCCGATGTAGTCATTTTTTCTTACAAAGTAGCTGTAAAAAGCTACACTTATGGACTGGCAGCATTTGATACCTGTGTTTTCTCAGTGGTAAATGCTGGCACAACGTGTGGCTGTAACAGAGAATCAAGCGTATTGTGTTACTGTGTGCTATGCGAGCCACAATACTCAGGTTGCATAGTGTTCCCTTTTCATGAAAAAGAACACACAATTAGAGATTTACTGTACCAAATTATATCACTTTGAGCCTCTGATTGCTACATGTAGAGAGCTATTATTTGTATGGCACAACAAGCAATCAACTACTGAACAGCATTGATGACACTACTAATACTGAAGCACATTCTAGTACTGGGAATATGGGGGAAATACAACAGGGCAACAATGCTTTTTGTGAAATAATCTCTAATTATACCTTTTTTCTTCAATTTAAAGCTTGAACTTCCAAACCTGGAAACTGAGTTCCTTCCATAATTAAATTAATTTTTATGTAAAAGAGTTAATGGTACATTTCCAATTTCAGCTGAATATTAATTCAGTTATGGTGGTTCAGCATTAAGGAATGGGCAGCTTAGGAGTGAAGAAGCTGTTATGAAATATTACCTGTCATATGCAATTCTATGGATGTTTACTGAGCAGTACTTGACCTAAGTTACAGCTGAGGATGTAAGATGGATTTCCAGCTTTTTACAAGGTCTCCCTGCAGCATGAAAAATAAATGTTCAGGTTCATTCCCAGGAGAAGAAAAAAAAGCAGTAGAAAACCATTATTTAGATTTCTCCGTCTCTCTTTATTGCCCTTCTATATTCATAGATTCCATTTTGTTACTGTTGTTTCAAAGTGCCTTTTTTAAAAAAGATTTTGCTTTTGAGCAACATACTTGTAAAGTATGTGACATGATATTATATTCTTGTAAATGATATATTAATAAAGCAAACCTAAAGAAATGCAGATGTTGATACAATTTTAGTTTGACTGTATTGACTGTGTTTACATTTGTGTTTTCCAGCTAAAAAGCAGTCATATACTTTTATATTCTGATAGGTGGCTTTCAGTTTTGTTCATTTAGGATCAGAAACTAATCTCCTTACCAGCAATGATTTTGCATTCTACAGTGTTTGAACAGAAGTAACTGAAAGAAAGAGTTGTTCTTATAAAAATAAAGATAAGTATTTCAATTGTAATTTTACAGTTGAAGACTGGAATATATTGTAGAAGGGGGAATTTTTAGCTGCAATTGTGTCCCACCTTATAGAGAAAGCAAAGAAAACAACATCCATCAAATCAGATCCTTTCTCAATTATTTTCTTGCTGTTTATTTCCAAACAATATTGAATTTTCACATTTACACTTCTTTTTGAAATAATTTGAGTAGCCCACAGTTGATAATTTGTTCATCTAGATTTTTTTTATTACTTTTTACTCCTTTCAGGAACAGTTTCTAGTAACCCTGACTAATAATCTCTTAGCAGCGTGTTGGCCAGTGGCTATTCTGCAGTATTGTTGCCATGGAGCCTTGCTGAAAGAAAAAAACCTCCCACTTAGTGTTGTTTTTATATTTTACTTCAGAGCACTTCTAATGAATAGTGATTGTAGTATCCTTCCAGTTTCTTACACATAACAGAAGTTTTCCTTCAATCATTCTTACTTTGCTAAGGATGAGAGGGACGAGAAAGCACTAATGGGTGTGAGCTATAACAGCAATAGTCTGTGGTCTGGCATATCATCTCTCTTTTTCTCTGAACTGCTGTGAAACCCACACATATTAGTGAGACCAGAGTAAGACAATTAGTCATGGTATTAATTAGAAAAACAGTTATCCAAATAAATGTGTGTTCTCTTTTGTCTTGGAATAATAAATGTTCACCCCAAAAGCCACCCTGACAAAGTACTTTTTTCTTTTTTTTCTTTTTTTTTTCTTTTTTTTTTTTTGGTGTTGAATTCCTTTTTTTTTCCTTTTGCTGGTTTTTTTTTTCCCCCCCCTTCCCCCCCCCCCCCCCCCCCCGGGAAATAGAGAGATATTTTGATATTCCTTGAAGAGCTGTATTGTTTAGGAGACCTGAAAAAATTAATTGCTCTGAAATAAAGCTGAAATTATGTTTAATAAAATTTATGAGCTAATAGAATTTGAGTCACACCACTAATTGTCCTTCCATAAGAGGCAGAGTGCTTAAGGTGCAGAGACAAATGACATACTTCACTCTGCCTCTTCAGTTTTGTCCTTATCTGGTTATGTATCTCACCACGTCCCTGCAGAAGTCTTGAAGGTCTGTATAAGGCATATTTTATTTCTTTTTTTCTTTCTCTTTTCCATTAATATAGCAGGATTTGTAGCTTTCACTTAATTCTTTCTAATAATTATAATCGATTTCATCACAGCACTTAATACTGATATCTATTGAAATGATTTTGGTAAGTGGACTGTATCAATTTATTACCCTCAAACTTACAAAGACCTACCTAATTTCATTCATATTTCTTTCTAATTTTATCCATGCCTTTTTGAAACTACTGGCAGTTTTCAAGATGATTAAATGCCGAAAAAATCTTAGCTACAAAGAATTTGTTTCAAAGAATAACCTTGAGGGATACATAGCTGTAAAATTTCACATCATCCCATACAGATTTGTCTCCTCAGAACATAAAAAAACTCTGCAACCTAAGATTAAATGAGCAGGTGGTAGAGAGTTTCTGATTTGATCATGTTGCTTTTTTAGACAGACTAATTGTTCTGATTTATGGTTATCACCTGTATTTCATGGGTGCTTGCTTTCAGCTCTAATTAATGGATAATTTTTTTCTGCTGCAACTTTAATTGCTCCTTAGATTTCAAAGAGAAGAGGAAGCATGATTGTTAGTAAATAGAGGCCTTGGTTTTATGACCTTTTTTCTCTGTTAGAAATGGAAATTGTAATTATTTGGGGTTGGTTTTGATTTGTTGGAGTTTCTTTGGTTCCTGTTGGTTGGCTTTTGGATAGGTTTTTTTTGTAAGACATAAAGTTTCATAGGGTCTCTGAAGAATATTAGGATATGTATTTAGCAGTTATCATGATTAAAAATATACAGAATTTACTTTTAGTATAAGAATATATTATTTAGAACTTTCTCATATAAAATTATTTGACATTCATTAGAGCATAATAGATTTTTTACACAATTTGCTTATTTATACCTTGTCACTATATAATACAAAACCACAGTTCTATAAATCTCTTGGTAATATTTTTTAACTAATGAATTCCATTCAAAGATACTTAAAATCTTGGTCTGAAAGTTTAAAGACGTGGAGAATCCATCACTTCCCTTTGCTATGACACTTCAGTTTTCATTAAAAGAATCCTAACTATTCAACACAATATAACCTTAATCCTTTTCTTCTGAAACAAAAAGTTTTCTGAAAAACTTAGAATTAACACCATATTCTTGTAAGTCTCCCATTATTTTTACACTAATATGTTTAAGACCAGAAAGTCTCTCTAAAATCCTGTACTATTAAAAGATGCAAAAAGCCTGGCTTTAAGACTTTCCTATGCCTAGTTTCAGTATATCACAATTCTATTACAATTTTAAAAAATTATTTATCTTTCAATAAAATGTCAAAGCATGTTATAGCCATGACTTCTCCTTTAGAGAGAATATTTGATCCAACACCAAAACAATAATTTATTTTTTTTAAAGGACAGATCATAAAAGAGATTAAGAGAAGTGGCTAATAAACACAAGTATAAAGTCAAAGTCAATATTAGTGCAAGTAGAGGATTAATTGTTTTGGTAGCCCACCATGTTTTATCAATTTTATTTGTGAACTGTTTAACATAATAGATTTAAATATTTAAATATTATAATAAACATGTAAACACTGAATTTGAGAGCTTATTAATATTTTATTTTAAGATGTATTTTTTTCTTTCAAGTCAAAACAAAACTGATGTTTTAAAGCTGTCAGTAAAAAAAAATGGAATCTCTTTTCCCTTGCCCTTTGCTTTCCTCTTCCCTTATACCTTCCAGAAAACCAAGTATCAGTTTTCAGGGAAGGATATTCTTTACTCTGGTAAAACTAATGAACCTATCAGTTAAAATCATCATCTAGTTTTCAGATTAAGTCCTCACCTTAATCAGACATCTATTTTTCCTCTTAGGCAAATGAAGCACAACAAATGATCTTCAACCACTCTTCCAAGGCTGTATTTTTAGTTGAAGAATGATAATTAAAGAAAGTTAGGATACTAAAAAACAGCTAATTTTCTGAGCATTAAAGTTTTCATAACCTCATGTTTCCTTGTTTCTATAGGTGACAGGCTTACTGCATGAACTGACAGGCAGTTTTTAGAACTTCACAATGGCACTAAATCCCGACATGTATATTTTGTGCTCTGGTCTCCAATCAGAGAGCTGTGGCCTGGGTGTGAGCCCTCAATGCAAAACAGAGATGTTATTGCAACATGCTTATAGAATTCCCCTGAAAGCATAAAATCAGCAGGAATATTGCAGTGACAAAATCATTACTACATTCCAGCCTTCACAAGGAAAAAAATCTCCAGCTGGTGAAAAGGACGTGGTTCTTCATTGTGCTAGAGATCACCTTATCAAAGAGTTGATCTGCCTTCATCAGGTAGATAGAATTTGTATAAGAATATCACCAGCAGGTTGCAGTCACATTTCACTAGTTCTATGGACTAGGGCTGCAATGAAAATGTAGTCATTAATTTTGAAGTATACTTTGTGAAATACAGTTTTAAATAGGGTGTATTTTAGAGCTACCAAAATAGATAATATTTAAACAATTTAGTAACCTGCAGATTTGCCCCCAGAACATGTTTAGCATTTTCGAAAAAAAAAACATGCAGTCTTTCAACATTTAAAAATCATAAATATTCTAGCTTTTCTCTTGGCATAACAGAGACAACTTTAGCCTGTCCAACTTTGGTTAAGTCAAGCTCCTGCAAACTTGATTCATGTGCTGCATTAGTGAGCTTGGCCCCTGCTGACGGGAAGGAGAGGAAAACAGGTTTATTGAGGTCTTTTATGCTCCCATTAACCTACAATATAGAGACATTTTCTGTCATTATAAATGTTCATATATTGGATTCAGCAAGATTAAAGTTGACCACCTTTGCCCTTACTAACATATGTCATTATAATCAAAAGAAATTACTAAAAAGCTGGAGTATTCCATCTGAAGCTTGCAGATCAGACTTGACTTGTATTCATGGTCAGTGTGTCCTTATGGATATGAATATTAATATTAATATTAATGCTCTAAAATTGTCATCTTTGTGAATAGTTACTGTGCCTCTTTATCCCCTTGTTTCCTTTTTGAACTTCAACATTTGTTTGATATTTCCTAATTATATCCTTTCTTTCACTAAACAGACATGAGCATGGCCTTCTGGTCAAGGCTGCATTCAGGTCCTGCAACCTACAACTCCAGCAAGAAAAACAAGTTGTGGCCTCAAATTAATTAGAGTGTGCCTTATAAAAGCAAATCAAAATGATGCATAAATAGTCACTAAAAAAAATAAATCTGTGAGTCCTAAAAGTTATTTTAATTTACCTGCATCTGTGTGATTTCAATAGTTATTTTTATTTCTTCTCAACCTCTATGTTCCAAATACTTATAGAAATGTATAGAACTGGTTAGCAAGTGGAGAAAACACACTTTGTGTTTGTGAATAAAGCTACGTCTAAAAATTCGATGCGGGAAATTACTTTGGCTTGACTTTTTTCCCTCAGTTGCGTTTCTTTTTCATGCCCAGAGTCTTTTTATTATCTGGTGGATAAGTTTCTGAAACACCTGCATGTCTGTCACATGCAAGTTGCAATTTCCTTAGACTGTTGGTTACTTTGCTTTTTTGTGCAAAAGATGCAATTATATCCCAAATTACACAGATCACATCAACTGGACCTCATGTTTACCCCTGATTTCCGCTTTGGAAATCAATAACCCTAGAATCATCATTAAAAGGTACACTGTGAAGTATTTAAATTATATATTAGAGAAATTAGCACAAGAAAAAGCCAATTCATGAGTATGGTTTGTTTTCCATCCAAATTATGAGTACTCTATCCCTCAAGTTCTGAACATTCACAGCACAGCTGTTTAAGAGAGGATTACCTTTAAAAAACTCCGTAAGGTATGTTTTGCAGAGATGGTAAAGTTGTGCTGTTTTTAGAGCAGAATATATTTTTTTTCTTGCTCCCTGTAACCTATATAAAATTCTAACAAGAGCTGAAAAAATAATCAGATCGAATGATGTCTGAATTTTAATTTAAACTTTTTATTGTAACTACATATGCATAGCATTAAGTACACAGTTGATACAGATGAGGAGGTCAGGGCCCAGCATTCAGGATAAAAATGGGAAAAAAGCTGTCCAAACCAGCAATGGATCTTTGTGTCCAAGAAGGTATTCTGAGAGGCTTTAAAAAGAGCATTTCCCAATGGTATCCTGGGGTGCATTGAAAGCAGGTCCCTCTACTAAGCCTTCATGGCACCAGATCAGGAGTGCTGTGTCCAGTTCTGGGATCCTCAGACAAAAGAGACACCAAGCTCCTGAAGCAGGTCCAGGGAAGGGGAACAAAGGTGATTAAGGAACTGGAGCTTCTCTCTTATAAGGAAACTCTTAGACAGCTGGGTCTGTCCGGTTATGAGGAGATCACAGAAAGAAGATCTCATCAATGTCCATGAATATCTGAAGGGAGGGTGTCAAGAGGATGGCTCTTCTCCTTGGTGTCAAGCAATAGGATAAGAGGCAAAGGACAGAAACTGTTGCAGAGAAAGTTCCACCTGAACATGAGGAAGAACTACCTCACTGTGCAGGTGACTGTGCATGGAACAGATTGATCAGAGAGGCTGTGGAGTCTCCCTCACTGGAGATATTCAAGAACTGTCTGGACACATTCCTGTTCAATGTGCTCTAGGATGACACTACTTGGCAGAAAGTTGGACCAGATTACCAGCTCTGACACCTTCAACCTTACCCTTCTGTGTTTCCATTACTCTGTCTAAGGCTGGAGGTTTTACTATCTTTTCTTAATTAGCAGAATTCAGGAAAAAACCTATTAGCTAAATGGAGCTAAAAGTTTTAAAAGGCATGGGAATCACAGTGCAGGAATTCCTTGAGTCTTGTTACATTATTTTTATTCTGTGACTGGTGAAAAAAGCTCAGTTGCTGTGCCAGCAGTTGGTTTAAGATAAGATTTGCATTAAAATGCATGCTAGGTTCACATTATAGCATTTCTCTCCTGTTACCCAGGCACAATTGAGGAAGGATCTCTACAAATTACAAATTCAGCAGTTTAATAAGTCTGTCAAGCTTGTCAATTGTCAAGGAGAGAAATGGATAATCATCAGAAAGAAAGTTCAAGGTGATGTCTTTGCTAAGGTGTAGAATGCTAATATCAAATAAGTGTGAATATGAATAACCTCTGCATGAAAATTCGAAATATTTTTCTCAATATCTCTGTGCCTTGCAGTACAGCTAACACCCTCCATTGGCTTCCCTCTGCTGGCTGTTGTGTGCCAGTTATTTCAACACTGAAGCCCATATAGCTGAAAAAAACCCAACCCTCTTGTGAACACCTTTATAATTAACTGTTGTTAACTGTTAAACTTGGCATATGTCTTTGTGTTATCAAGGTTACTTTCTTTCAGCCAAGGATTACACAGAAATGATTAATTTCCTTAAAGATGCTAAAGACCTGAAAGGAGGGAAAAGCAAACATTCACTACCTTGTAAGACAACCTCCTCTCATACAGAAGGATTAAAAATCCTGTCAAAAAATGGAGTCTCTTTCCTGGGCAGCCTATGTTGCAGGGTATGTGATAACTCAAATTCTTTCTTCTGGAGTTGAAATTCCAAGTGGTAGGAATTTCAGTTTATTGGGTTTTTTTTTGTTTGCAATCTGGAGATATCTACAATGTTCAAACATTGTGAAATAAAGCCAATAGAGAATAGAAAAAAGAAGAAAAAACATCTCTGTTTATGTTTATCCATCATGAGATTAATAATTTTACTTTCTGAGTTAACTCTTTAACTCTTTAGCTATTAAAAAATGTGTTTTTGTCAGCTGTGTTGCATGAAAGATTGTATGCTCAACAAGGAAACATTGTTGAGCAGATTACCATTGACTTTAAAAAAAAAAATAAATGAGTTAAGAATTCAGCTGATCAACTTTATTCTTTTTTTACATGTGAATTTTGAAATAAGATTGATTGTTATGACTTTTTCCAGATTATTGTAGGCTTGATAATTATTCACTGTTTTTACTGACACATTTTTAAAGGTCTACTTACTTCCATAAACATGAGTCTCTTTTTTGTTTGGATTTTGCCTCATCTCTGACTTAAATTTCAGAATCAAATAAGGTATTCTTAAAATAATATTATTGGTGAGGTTTAAGTAACTTGGGAGGAGTTCTGCCTGTTAATTTTTTCTTTGTTTATATAGTGCTAGGGAGCTTTTGACTGATATAGTGAGTTACTTGAGCACAAGTACATGCAATGAAGTGGAACACTGCCTATTAAAATTAACACTGAAGTCTGTGTATTTTCCAAGAAAAACAAGAAAAGTTTGAAAGTTTTCTAACTGTGACTCTCTAAGTTACATTTTCTACTAGAAAAAAAATGCCTAGTAGATTTTGAAAGGCACTGTACTCTATGCCTGTAATTACAATTCCAGGACTTCCAGTAAACTGCCTAGAGTAAATGCAAGATTCGTCAGAATCACCCACTTTATATATATACTTATATATTAATATATAAGTAATAAAGACCTAGGGGAATGAAGAGCAACTGTCTTGGAGGTCTATAACTTCTAAATATTGCTTAATATTGTATCACCCTTGAAGAGATAAGAGCCTAAAAAGAGTCGTAATTTACGTGTGCAGATATAAATCTAGTCTGTGAGACTTTATGATATTAAGTTCTTAAATTCATGTCATGTTTATTCAAAATTTTTTTATATCAAGTTGTTAAAAATAGTTTACTAATTCATGCTGTTTGTTTCACACAAATACATGAAGATGAACAGATTGCTTTTATTTCTAGAGACTGGTTGAAATGATGCAAATATTTTCTTACTGATCCTGAATCCATTATGATGACCTTTTGCTTAAAGGATTTTGAATGATAATGAATAAAATGCCGTATTTGAGGTCTCAAAGGTCCATGGCTTTTATCACTGAATACCACTGAAAACACTGGAACAGATATTTAGTGTTCGTTGTAAAAGGAGGG
Source organism: Petroica traversi (assembly GCA_025920805.1). NCBI lineage: Eukaryota > Metazoa > Chordata > Aves > Passeriformes > Petroicidae > Petroica > Petroica traversi. The sequence goes on from JAHLSL010012977.1 coordinate 196,232, forward strand.
ATGAAAAAAACCCAACCAAACTAAGTGTAGAATATGTTATAGTATGATATATTTAATTATGTTTGCCATTGAATGTATCCAAAATTTAACTAGAAAAGTAGTTGTGATCAAAGATTAACTATGTTCATATAGTTGAAGAATTTCTTATAGTATAAAAAAGAATCCCTGTCTTTAAGTGAGAAAATAATCTGCAATTTCCCAATATTTTACTAGATTTTCCATGGTGTAACTCTTTCCAGAAACTGAGTAGTTTTGGAACTGTTTGGATTAAAAAGGAAATATGTTTCCCTTCTTAAAAACATTAACCCCAGGTTGAAGGGGTGATTGCAAAGTTAATATGTTGCATTTCAGAAGAGACCTGGTGACTGTTTGACGCCATGTACTGTATTATAGAAAGTCAACATCTACTTTAGTCATCTCATCTCTTTTGTTTTATTGACTGCCTAGGTGACTACTCCTTTTGGCTGTAGTAGATGTTATGCTGGGAGAATGTCAGTTTGTAAAGGATCCAATATTTTTTGGTATTTCTGAACCATGATAATTAAATTAATCAGAAATTACTTGCTTAAATTTTCAGGAAAACTAATGAAATATGTGTGACTTGAGATATGGGACACAGAATTATTGTAATTTTCATTAATGAAATAGCAGTGATATCAATAGGTGAGAGAAAAAAAATTACCAATGAGCCATTTACAGCAATGAAGAGAGAGTGGAAAAGGGAGAGCAAAACACTGGGTTTTCTTATCAAAGCAATTTCTTGAAATACATGTCATGGCCTGTCAGGGTTTAGGAATGCTATTCTCCAATTTAGTATTCCCATTGAAAAAACCACACACATGTGGCTCCTCCTCCCCCTCCTCCAATAGGAGGCAAAAATAGTGAAGATCACACGTTAATATACTAAAAAATTACTGGAAACAATGAGAGAAGGAAGTGAACAGTAGCATTAACAATCTTAATAGCAAAAGGTGTAAAAGAGAGGGTGATCTATATGCAAAAGTGCTCACTATGGATCCTACAACAATAAGCAATTCTGTATGGCTTCTGCCATAATATTTTCTTTACCAGAAGGAACCCCTTCTTCCCAGAAGAGAGTTCTCTTGCCCCAAGCTGTGTGCAGTCTTAGTGACCCAAATGACTATTTGAGAGCACCCAAAAGGGTGAAGAGACTTGAGGGAAAGACTTATGAGAAATAGCTGAGGCCACTTGGTCAGTTTCAGCCTGGAAGTGACTGAGGGGAGACGTCACTGCAGTTACAACTTCTTCATGAGGGCCAGGCACTGATCTCTGTGGTGACAGTGACAGGACCAGAGGAAATGGCCTGAAATTGTTTCAGGGCAGTTTAGGTTGGATATCAGAAAAAGAAACTTCACGCAGAGAGTGGCTGGGCTCCAGAATGCCTCCCAAGGGAAGTGGTCACCGGACCAAGCCTGGTAGAGTTCAAGCAGAGTTTGGACAATGCTCTCAGACAGATGGTGTGATTTTTGGGAATGATCCTGTACAGGACCAGATGTTGGAATCAATAATCATTGTAGATCTCTTCCTGCCCAGCATATTCTCTGATTCTGTGAACACACATGCATAAAATCTCTATTAAAGAATAAACTATCAGTAATAATTTATATTACTTTCCAAGTGCTAGGCATTTACACATTACATATGTTCTTGTTGGTTCCCAAGCAACTGGATGAAGGAGGAAGAATGAAAAATTATTTCTGCTTTTAAGGTCATGCTTGAAAATTTCCAGAAGAGTAATTGTATTTGATAAAATTATGAAAATAACTTATTGTAGCCAAAACCTCTATATTTCTAGCTAGCTATATATAAGAACTCCTAGAAAAAGACCAGGGAAGTAGAAGAAATTCAGAAAGCCTAATATCACCTAAATATAATTTTAAACCATTTCTACCAGCAATAAATGTGTAAGTAATTGTATTAATTAGAATACTGACAAAAGAACATTTAATAATTATTTATTTTCTTCTTTTTAATCAGTTTATGTCATGATCTGCAAGGCTTTTTGAAAAGGAGATTCTATTTTACCAAAAGAAGTTCATAAGTAATCTGGTAACAGGACGGAGCCTTATGAATACATGTTTGTGTTTTACTGTTTAGTTTTCTCCTCAGTAAAATGAATTGCCTAAATTTTGGTTAAAATTTTCAGTGGTGTTTAATGAACTGAGCTGTCAGAGACTATAGTTTTGATTCATGTTACAAACTTTTTTGTTTGAAAAAAATGTAGAAGACATCCTTCTACAGCACGTAATTTTCTCCTGAAATGTGTATTGATACCCATAGGAGTTCATGGCAGCATGTTGTATGTATAACTCCTTCATTAAGATCTAGCACAGTTCTACTAATAAATGACAAATATAATGAAGGAAAATCCACTTTGATTTTCCTATTTATTCTGAAAATATGCAGTGAATTCCAATTTAATGCTAATGGTGTCATGTCGTAGATTGACAACCATTTAGAGTTAGGTGTCCAGTGATCATCTCTGAAACATGAAATTATAACTTTGCCCCTAAACTTTAGGTTTGAATGAAAACAGGACCAAGACTAAAACAAGTGCCAGATTTTGTAGTACAGACATAAGTAAGTAAATCTCCTTCCAAGTTTGAAATGTGAATCTTGGGATCATTTAGTCAGAGTTTTCTGCTGGGTAAAATGGATCACTCAGTTCTGCACTCCCATGAAGTAAAAATTCTCCTTGTCCCAGAAGGCAGGCAATTTTCTGGTGCAGATGGCAGGAGATGTTGACAATAAAGGCAGCAATAAAATCAAGACATAGTGAAAGGAGTACAGTTCTCACTGTCAGCTGTCGTCGTGAGTAAGACACCCTGAATGAACATGCTGCCCAGTTTTCTCTTTAAATACGACACAGAGAGAAGAGGAAGGAAAAAAAAAAAAGGTGGTTTCAGAATTTGGTGAGATATACTTGTCTTGTTTATTTAGATTAATTCAGATGCAAAATTTATATTTTTTATTCATTCCTTTGCTTTGCTGTAACATATTAAATATTTACCTACACATACCTATACTCAAATATGCCTTCTGTTTCAGAAGCTGGAGAACAGGGACACTATACTATGTATATCTAATTAAAACTGAGAAAAATATGCAAGAAGAAATAAGAAGTAACTGCCTTAAAAATTTACATTTTGAATAAAAGATTACAACATTTGAACACTAAAACATAATTCTAAATAATAAGTCTGGAAATATTTTTCATCCTTAGAGGTAGTAATTCCAAGCCTAATATTGGGAAATACTATGAAGATAGTCCATAAAATTATTTTCTTCTATCTGTCAATACATCCACACACAAAGATGGAAAATTTGAAAATCAAAATCTATGTATCATTTGTGAATTAATAATAAACCATGATAGTTCTGGACATCAATCTCTTTATTTGTATGATGACTCTTAAACAGTATGAACTATGATTTTCCTAAAATACTTGACTGAGATAATGATGCAGATTATAGCTCAAAACTAAAAAGCTTCTTTTAAAGAAGTAGTTGTTGCAATTCAAGCCCTTTGGTCTGTGGATTGGGTAGAATGCTAACAGTACCTACATAGCAAAGCATCTCTTTTACCATTCTCTTTTCACATGTGTAAGTTGTTAGCAGAATTATTTTAAAAGCTCTGAACATTATCACTGGTCCTCTGAAAAAGCACATCTTTCTCAATGTCTTTAATAAGGAATAATTCAGAGAGGCAGTTACTGTGCTCACTAGAATAAAATTCTTCCAGAGTTAAAAAAAGAGTTTTTAAACTTCCATATTTGTTAAGACTTTAGTCAGTGAAAGAAAATGAAAAAAAAACTATTTAACAACATTCAGTAACAAGAATATTTTGCAGATATGTGGAATATCTTTTGCCCAACATTTTTGAGCAAAGTCAAATCTGGTCAGAAGAGGGAGGTAAAGGCTTTTGTCCATTTTGGCGCTTCAGCTCTATTGAAGGTAGCTAATTGATGAACTTCTTTGCAAAATGATGAATCCAAGATATGAAAACCTGTGACTACTCTACCTCTTTGAAACTATTTTTATTTTGGAAAGATAACTGAAGCACTAATATTTAAAACTCATATATTCTTTATATAAAACATACAGAATATATACTGAATAAGAATGAAAAAAAGAAATATTTCTAAATTCATTGCATTAAATTTCTGTCTTGAAATAATAAGGTATCTATTAGGAGAAAGAATAGCTTCTAGACTTTTTTTCTGTTAAGTTATTACTTGAAAAAAAGTTACCTGATGGACAGAGGAAGGTTTAATACTCGGATAGCCATTATATTTTCCCATTAAATTATAACACTTTGAGAAAGTTGTAGATATGGTTTGATTACATCTGGATTAAATGCTAACTATGGAATGAAAGGCAAGGCCAATATCTTTTCTATATATAATTAATCTCTTCCTTAAATGAGATATATATATATATAACAAAAAATTATGAGGATTTTAAGGAAATTTTTATTTTGCTTTTTATACTAATCTTGTATGGTTTTTTAAATTGATTCTGGCTTTTATAAAAAATATTTCTTGGAACATTTTTAATGTAGTGTGGCACTAAAATAGCTTTTGATGTTTGGCTTTGAAGTCAACAAGATAATGGAAATTTCAAGCATGTTTCTGTAATTAGAGGGTAGTGCTAACAACATCTATGTGGATCAACATCATCTGTGTTGATTTATATACACACTTCCACATAAGCTTGTGCACTACAGATATTTGTAAAGAAAAAATATGGTATAACTTGCCATGCTTTGAGGGAAGATAAAATAGGGGAGCTTTATTTCTTTTAAATAGATCACCTTTACACTTTAAAATCCTTATTTTTAAAATACAGAATTAGAAAGGCATAATAATTTAATGAGAAATGTGCTTTTAATATCAGGCTATAAATGTGTGCCCTCTGTATGCTCAAGGGTGATTCAAAGAAAAGTGGAATCTAAGCTGAGCAGGACAGCCAGTGGAAATACGACATCCTCAGAGTGAATTTTACAGCTGCTATGGAAGCAAGTAGTTTCTCTTTGATGAAAACTTTAATATAAGAAAGAGAATCTTGTGAAAAATATATTATTCTAGGGTGCTAAAGATTCTATATATGCACCCCAAACACTACATAAAATTTTGTTTGTGTTTCACTATATCTAATGGTTGATTCTTCTATTGTGTATTTAAAGATATATACATGCATCAGAGTAAATTAACCCCTTAATTTCAAATTCTGCAAATGAACATTATTACAAGTTACAGAAAATTGTAAAAATTTGCACTTTCTAATTATAATACATTGGTTTTAAAGAACAAAATATATTTTGTGTATTTTCTGTCTTGAATGTTAAATTATGCTGGTTTGGTGGACTGGGCTGGACAGTCGACCTGTAAGGATGGCCGGCAGCTCGGCAACTTGTTCTGAAAGTTTCCTTTTTGTTAAGTCAACTTCAGCTAAGACTTCTTTTCCCCTTGCCATGAGCCAGGCTTCCCTGGGATGGTGGCCACTGTCCCAAAAGCCGGAGAGCTGCTGAGAGAGAGAGTGTTCCCTCACCCGGCACACAAATCAGACACAACACACCGTGGTCTGCTCTGCTTGGGTTCAGAGACAAAAGGACCCCAGAGAGCGCAAATTTTAGACTTTTATTCTGAAGGTTACAACTTATCTCATAACGGTACAGGGGAGGAACAGGGAAGGGTCAGAGGGTCAGGGCCTATTCGGGAAGGAGTAAGGGAGGAGACAGTGAGACACAAGATACCATTGTTAACTGAGGGACAGGAGGGGGGAGTTTGACCCCCTTTCCAAGGCCAAACCTAACTCTACCTTCAGAGGAGCCTCACTCTCTAGGCCCCCAGAAATTCCTCAGGGGATATGTAACTCTCTGGTCTTGAACCACCGCTATAGTTTATAGGAGGACAGGTTTTTTTAATCAAAAAGATCATTGAACAACACATCCAAAGTATAGCAAAGTAGAATACTTAGTTCTATAAAAAGGAGGAAATTGTTTCAAAAGAACATATAAGTTTCATATTAATTGCTCAAATTCAGGAATCATAAAAGAAAATCAAAGAATGGTTTGGACTTCAATTTTCAACAATGAAATTTGGGTTTTCTTTGTAAACATATAATAACAAAATTTTAAATTTACAATATAACAGTATGTTTAGTCTTAAAGTACATAAGATATTACATCTCTGGTCCTGAGATGCATGAATAAGACACTTTTTAATAGAGAGAAAAAAATATATACCAGTGGGCAAAGATTAAAAAAGCGTGTAAAATTTCAGCTGAATAAGTTCCTGTTAAAATCAGAAAACATTATCAAAACATTTTAGAAGCCTTGTTCCTACAAAAAGAGAGAAGTTTAGGGGAAAGTTCTCATGTTCTATGGAATTTAAAATCTAAAAATCTTATTTTAGATGGAGTAAAAAGAAATTAATTCCATTTATCTACAATTAATATCTCTGCACCTCATTAGAAACTTCTTGGAATTAGTGCAGGGCTCTGTCCTGTTCCTTGTGTATAACAAAGCAACAATTAACTCTGCTAATTTTCTATATTTTGTTGTTTCTGCTCAGTGAATGCTTGCCAAATATTTATTAATCATCATAACGCAGGAACTGTCTCAAAATCTCTTGATAGTAGGACTTGAGCAAGCACAGAACCAGAAGGTGGAAAGTGCCTTTTAGAGCATTTGCCATAACAAAAAGGACAACATATGAATAAAAGTATCCTGGAAAACTCAAGGAAGAAATGAGGCAACAGTGGTCACCACGAAAGATGGTAATACAGATCTTCAAGAGCACTGGGATTTCTATAAGCAGTTTTAGTCTAGTTTTCTAATTTTTAGCCAGAAAAGTTTTAATGATGAATTAAAAGCAGACAAAGAAATAGCTTTGAAAATATTTACAAAGAATTTCCCCAGGTGAATGAATACACATTGATGTTTATTTGGAAATTTAATAATGTGATGAGAATATCATGAGCTACTGAGAAGCAGAAAAAAATCCTCTTGATGCCACACAGAGATAATCAAAAGTTAGGAATTTTGAATATGAAGGCAAGTGGTTAATTCTTCTTATAATAAAAACAAAGAGACTTTGGAAACATTTAGGATGAAGACCATTACAGAACATCAGATTATGAGAACCTGGATCAAAGCACTGGTGTATATGTGGAAAGGAGAACTTATAGATTAAAACATAGACCGGATTTCAGTATGTAAAGCAAGAAGAATCAATAGGCCTAATATTGGTATTCACAGTGTCTGAGAAAATGAGGCAACTGCAGAAGTTAAGACGTGTCTGTTAACCATACATTACATAGTTGAATGTTACATTCTGTAAAATGATGTGACAGTTGATTTCATTTGGGCCTGATTAGAGAGGACTGAAATACTGAAATAAAATTATACTTTTTGCCTAAAATAGTAGTTGAATTTTGGGTAAGATTATCTAGATTAGAATTCAGTTGGGGAAAAAAAAAAGTTTAACCAGGATTGGAAAGCATTTTGGGACTGCTGTGAATAGAAAGACTGAGAACAATTCTTGGAGGGAAAAAAATTTAAAAAAAATAATTTAAAAAATGAAAAATTCAGTGAGAAAATAGTCATGGAAGAAAAGGAAAAAAGGATTTTCCCGACTATTCTGGTGGTATTAGACAAAGAAGACAAAAGTGTTATCCTGTCTCTCAGATTTAGATACAGAACATTTTAAAGAGACTATGAAAGATCCTTTGAGAGATTCACATGTTGTGAGAGACCAGAGGAAAAAAAACCAAACAAAAGAGATGGTAGGTGGAAAATTAAATGGGTTCAAGGAAAGACATTTTTTAGTCTGAAGATACTAACCATGCACAAGAAAACACCAGAAAGAAAAGGAGAAAAATTAGGAGGAGGAGGAGGAGAAGGAGAAGGAGGAGGAGGAGGAGGAGGAGGAGGAGAAGGAGAAGGAGAAGGAGAAGGAGAAGGAGAAGGAGAAGGAGAAAAGGAGAGATTTATGGAAAAATAAATCACACTGAGAAAAGGAAGATATAGTTCCATATTTTTTCATTTGTTTCATTTGTTTCATTTTTGTGAAAAAAAAATGGAGGTAAAAGGAGAGAGAACGGAAAAGGAAAAAAGCATGGCTGTCATTTATTTAGAAAATTACAATTTCTTAGCAAGAAACATGACCAATCTGAAAACAGAAAATAGACCCAAATATCCACTTCCACTTAACCAGTATGCAATATCTGAAAGGAGGAAGAGAATGAAACAGGTCAGACTTTTGGGCTGAAGACAGAAAGAACCTTGATTGGAAGAAAGTGTAAAAAAGAGGAAGTGGAGAATAATTAATAAACAAACAAAGAAGGAAAAAAGAAAAGGGAAAACAAAATTTAAAGTGACAGAAGTGTTTAAAAGGGAGAGGACAAGAACCGAGGACATAATACTTCTGATTTTGAAACCACAGAACAGTCAAACAACTTCATTATTATTCGTACTGATTATGAAAGGAAGAAGTGGGAAGATTACCCTAAATTGTTTATCAGAAAAATACATGCAGAATTAAATTTATTTGGTTTTGGCTTTTGTAGAAGGAACTATATGAACCATACTATCAGGGAATCTTGAATTTAAGAGAAAATGATCAGCAGTACTTATGTGGTAACCTCTTATGTAACTCAGGATCTTTTTGGGGAAGCTGAAAAATGTATAATCCAAAGAAAAATACAGATTTAAAACTCACTCAGCCAGGATTGGGGTCTTTGAAAGTACTTGAGCCATTTTCTCAAATACTGTTTTGTTTTCTGAAGAACTGTGTTTTCCTTAATCAAGAATTCATAAAAGAAATGGTTTGTTCTGCTCTTTTCCCCTGCTTAGATAATTTACACCATTAGCTAGTACAATAAGAAAAACTACAGTAAACATAGATAGCATCTTTTACATGGGTGCTTGAGGTCATCATCTCAATGACTGCACCATTATCACTCTCTAATTATTTGTTTTTATTCTTCACAAATTTGGCAGCAGCATAGCATCTAGATGCAGATATCAATCCTTAGTTCAGTCAGATACAAAATAGTTTCAAATGTAATTTTTATCATAACCTATTAATCCTTTTGTAATTTTACATGGGAGAAAATGAATAATCATTAGTAATAAGCATCCTACTTCACTGTAAGCTTGGAAATGCAATAATATTCTATGGCAATATGAAGTCTTAACTGTGATTATAAAATGTAACAAAGACAGATGTGCAGGATTAGTTCCTCATAAAACTTAATTGATTGTAGTTGAGATAGTAACTCTTTTGATTTTATAACTTTATTTTGCATGAAGAAAATAAGGATTTAGATGCAATTTGCTATATATTTTTGATAAAAGTAAGTAGTTTTCAAATCTGGCCTCAATATTGATAGTGCAAGACTAAGAATAGTAGCACGATTTTTTTTTGGAGGGGTTGGAGGTTCGACAGTGCAGTTACATGAATCATGAGGAAATACAGAATTACCCTGCTGATAACAAACAAGTTATTTAGAAAGTTTTTAGCACCAAGGGACAGATCAGAATACATAACCCATATTGTTAGTTCCAGTCTGCAGAAACCCAGAATATAAAAGTGAGTTACCAAACTTTTCTTCCTGCATGAAATATGAGGAAAGGTCATATCTCACACAAACAGTTGCCATTGAATATGCTATCAGGATGGTAGTGATTTTCACCATTTTAATCACAAGATTTCTAAAGCGGGAAAGAAAATTACAGGTATCACTCTTGTAATCCTAAAGAAAATCCTAAATAGATCTATGCAAACACTGAATTCCAGTGTTGTGGGAAGGTGCTTTTGTCCTGATGTTTACTGTACCTTTTCAGTAGTTATGTAATCTTCCCAAACAGCCTCTGATCATTACCTTAGCTGACCAACCACGTGAACTAGTCAGCCAATGACCATACATACATTTATTCCTTTGTACACCAAAAAAGAGCTTTATGTCGCATGTCAAACAAGCTTTTCTTGTTGCAGAAAAACAGTATTCAACATTCTTAAACACATAACACCAAGGTTTGAAATGAAAACAAAATATAATATTTTAAAACATTAACTTTCAGTTGCAAGAGACCTGCAGTTTGTTTTCTTGTCTCATATTCTTCAAGTCCACCCAGAGAATAACTTGCGCTACCACACCAGGGGAACATAATGCTACAGAAATCTACAAAGCTGCTGCTTTGAACTTTAAAAAGTCATCACTGCCCATTTCCCTCTAGAACTGGCTTAGAGTTATGCCTGAATCATAAATTAATTATAGTATGAAAGAGATTTGAATTCATTTGCTCAATCATAAATATTTAGTGCAACTTTGGACATCTTGGGATATCCAAGATACCTTCATGGACATGGAAGATGTGACGTAAGATAAAAAGTGGCATGTGGATGTGAGCTGACTGGTCCATGTTTAGAAATGTGAAGAGGACACTCAAAGGCAAATTTACGAGAAATTACTTTAATTTTTTGTCTAAATCCTGCGAATTCAATCACAACATGGTCCTCTAAAGATCATTGGAAGGAATAAGGAAGTTGGAACAAGCATCTATATCATGAATTTCTTTGCTCCCTTCAGTAACATGCATAAGAGAAATTATCCAATGCACACTTGTTGTGGTTCCTTTGCCTACCCTATTTCTGCCCAAAACACTTTATGATTCAGATATAACATAATTATACGAGAATAAGACTTTTACTTTGGCTTTGCCTCAAGGACAGAATAATTACTGACCATCTGAATAATAACAACAACAACAACCACAGCAACAACAACAACAAAACAACAACAACAATAATTTTTAAATTTCAAAAAAATTACAAGTGGTTTGAGGATTTTTTCAACTTTAAGGTATTTTCCACCCTCTTTTTATAGGCATTACTGGCCCTTTGACAATAAAACAGGTTTTCAGAATTATTATTGAGGCTTTTAAATTTACAGACATAAAAATCAAATTTTTGTGGGCACAGGAATGGACAACCTGCCATAGCTGGTTCTGCTTGAGCGTGTTTGAGGCTAGGCAACTTCCAGACATGACTGACAGCCTCCCCTATTCTATCAAAGATATTTCTACTATAGGAGATATTTCATTCAATTTGTATTTTCAGGTAGAATTCATCAAAATTACTTTGATATGGCATTTTCCAAGTTTTGTTTGTTTGTTTGTTTGGTTGGTTGGTTGTTTTGTTTTGTTTTGATTTGGTCAGACAAACATGAAAATTACCTAATGCAGAATGCTCATCAGAGATATATGATAAATAATCAGTCATCAAGGAAGCAAAGGGAACTTTGTGGCTGGTGTTTAATGCAGGTCGCCTGACCAAGGGCAGGCTCTTGGCAAGGCCTTCTTGTTCCAGCTACAGTAGGCATCACTCTCTCAGGCTCTTGTCCTGCTGAGGGTCTTCAACCACCCCAATGCCTGTGGAAAAAGTACCACAGAGAGCTGCAGGTGGTCCAGGAGACTCCTGGAGTGCATGGAGGAAAACAACTTGGGCCAACTGGTAGAACTACCACAGGGAATCAATAACCTTAAGTCTGATGGGAAATGGGCCAGGCGATAAATAAAGAGAAGGTCCTGAACTTTAGGAAAATGAACTCCAAGCTGCTCAAAGAGTTAGTCAAGAGAACCATCTGGGAAACTGCCCTCAGTAGTGAGGAAGCAAGAACAGAGCTGGCAGGTCTTTACAACATTTTCCATAGATCTCAAGAGCTCTCAATCTGTATGTCGTACATGTAGGAAATTAGGAAAGGAATGCAAGAAACTGGCACAACTGAGTTGAGACCTGCTAATCAAACTAAAAGGCAAGAAGGGAATGCAAAGATTACAAAGTGAAAGGAGGGACAAGTATCCTGGAGAGCCTAGCGAAATTACCCAGTTATGTAGGGATGGAGTCAGAAAGTCAAGACATATCTGGAGCTGAACTTGACAAGGGATGTAAGGAATAACAAGCACTTCTACAGGTGTATCGGCCTGGATAACAAAAAATGAGAAGGCTAAGCTCTTCAACATTTTTGCTGTAATCTTCACTGTCAATTTTCTTTTCGAATCTCTTGAATAGATTAACCTCGAGGCAGGAATTGGGAGAAGATCAGGTTCTCAGGAGCTTGAATGTACCTGAGTCTATGGGACCTGACAAGGTGCATCACGCAGCCATAGAACCATGGAATGGTTTGAGTTCATTCACAAGACCAGATTGCTCAAAGCACCATGCAGCCTAGCCTTGTTTGCTTATCGTGGTTTAAGCTTGTTTATTTTTTGTTTGTCTGTTTGTTTTTAAGTGGCCACAGGCAGGGCTCCAGATGAGCTCTTGGCATTGGTTTTTCAAACCTCTATCTCTCATCATACCACTCCTGGTATTTAGTCCTGAGGGAAATGACTGATGTAGTTGCCAAACCACTTTCCATAACATTTGAAAAGTCCTGGCAGTCATGTGAAATCCACAGTGACTGGAAAAAGGAAAAGAAAACATTGCATCTGTTTTTATAATGTGAAGAAAGATGGACCCTGGAAACTGCTGACCTGTGAGGCCTGCCTCTGTGTCTGGGAATATCATGGAACAGATCTTCCTAGAAGCCATGCTAAAATGTACGAAAGAAGGGAGACAGCCAGCCCAGTGACACCAAGGGCAAGTCTTGTTTGATCAACCTAGTGGCCTTTTATGAGGGAATACAGGAGTACACCAGGGACAAGGAAGAGCTAGTTTCATACTGTAGTACATATTAATTTAAATTACCTTGCCATTTCAGCTCAATCTGAAATAACTGGACAGTGACAGCTATAGTTATAACTCTTGTGTCAACACAAAATTAGTGTGCTGTTATCAGAAAATATAAACATTCAATACAATGTTTATATTTATTTTCTTTGGAGAAAACTTGATGAAAGACAAATATCAGACTATTGCAAAAATAATAATAATAAGCTATTTATCTCCAAAGTTTTATTCACATTCATAGATTTATCTTCAATTATTTCTGAAAAAGTTCTTTTAAGATTTTAACTTGTTTAGAAATACCCTTTTAAGCAATTCCTAAATGATGACAACAAGGTTTTAAATTTTTTTAAAAATTATATAAGAAAGTGTTGTTACAATTATTAGCTCACCCTTTTAGTTTATCCTCCCATTTCTTTATTACCAATGTTACCTTTGTCAGCTACTGGTCAGCACTTTTTCTGAAGTAATAGTGTAATGCACCAGTAGTGCAGAACATCTGCAATTGCTCTTCACATGCAAAGTACCAGTAACTGATTGAGATTAGATTTTTCTGATTGGGAGTAGATTTCAGAAAAGAAATTTTGCAACTGCCAGTTTTTACAAAACTAGCTATAGAAATTCACTTTATGTTTATAGAATTTCCTGAATTGCAGTATATGGAGCATTTTTCAAGAGAATTTTAGCTGATGCCAGTGATAAACTTGTACCAGTTTGTCTTATGCCAAAGAATAACTCTTTAATGAGAAGAAAAATGAAGAATGGTTCATGGAGAGATGTTAGGTGAATGTGAATTGTACCTTTTTTATTTGCAAAGTGACAGTCTGAATATTTTTTTTACAGAACAGGTTAATCAACTGTCAAAACTTATGTTTTATTCAATTTAAGGGCCTGAATTTTTGAAAGATGAAGAGCAATATCCCTATATTTTAAGTTTTATAAAAAGGATATGTAAATACCCGATTCTGAAATAGTTATACAAAAAAAATAACTTTCCTCTATTGGAAATTAAGGCTTACATTCAGCCTTTATATTTAAATCACAATAGTAGTAATACAAGGGTACCTTCTTTTTGCATCAAAAACCTTTGACATAAAAATTGCCTAATCTTCTTTAAAACCTTTTACATTTTTTTGTCACTGATGTTTTCAAGAATGAGTATTGAAATGGAATATTTAAGAGAGATTTAAATTTAATTCTTTCTCATGTACCATTATAAAACAATGAAACAATTAGCAGGGAAGTAGTGAGGTGAAAGGTTTCAAAATATTACTGTAAATCTTCCCCGAGAGAGAAATAAAGTGCAATTATCCTTAATGATATTCAATAACCAAAACAGCAGCTTAAAATAAATATTTAAAAGTAAGTCTGTATTACCAAGAGGTGAAAAAGACCTATGAAAATAATTTTTTTGTGGCATACAAATATATCTATTAATGACTTTTGACATAACATTCTTGAGGCTAACCCTTCTAGCAGCATATACAAGAAAATTATTTAGGTTTTGAGTATGCAACCATATGATAATCAGACATAATGTACTTATTCAAATAAAAATGTATTAGCTTAAAATATTTATTTTTTAAAATATTAATGTTAGGAATGCCAATTTCTTAAGTTCTAATCTGATTGGAATATAATGAAAAATAAAAAATTTTGAAGTCATTTGCATGTGTGAAATACAAAATTATGAAATAAATGAAAATGGATTGCTAAGACTTTTGAGTTCTTAATTGTTGAAAACAGGCTTTGTTTCCAGGGCTGTTCTTTCAATGAGTACCTGCCAAAATATATTGAGATTGATACTGATTTTTTGCTTGTACAAAGAGAGAAGGCCAGGGGAAGAAGCTATATTCTGAGTTTAGCATAAATTGGAAGATGCACACCTTATTTGTTTCTAAAGTTTTGTTTTCTTTTTTACCTTTGCTATAACCTATTACATGAAGTGAAAATTATCTCAGGGGAAAGTTGTGACAACACAGCAATAAAGCTACTAGCCAAATTCTAATTAAGAAATTAAAATTCTTTGATTTAGAATTGCAGTAAATGAAGATTAAGGAAATGTTCTACTTAAACATTTTTCTACAGCTGCAAAATGCATAGTTTTTTATGCTGAACAGTGTTCAGTAGGTACAGAATCTTGACTCCCTTTCCTCAAATTTTTTGAATTGTATGCAGAGATTAATTTGCTGTTTTTTAAGACTAAACGTTAACAACCTACATATAATGATGTGCCTTCATACTATCTACTGCAAAGCCAATAATTTTATGCATGTGTATGATACCCACTGACATATGCTTCTTAAATTTTCAAAGATTATTTCTCAGAAAGTTTCCTAAATAGGCAGCAGCAACAATAAATTACACACAGATCTTGCTTGTTTTACTGGAATTTCAGTCATGGTTTTGACCCGTTCTTCTCTTCGGTTCTTCCTGAAAGCCATCTGAAAGAAGGCAATGGATTTACAGATGATGAGCAGATGGAAGTTCTGATGAGTGTCCCACTTGGAATACTTATTCTTGAATAAAATTTAGAACTATTTAATACAGGAAAAATCATTTTTTTCTTTTCAAGACACATGAATATTTGCCTTGACCAAATCCTAAATTTAAAATCAGGAGGTAGAAAAATGTCTGAAGCTACCGTGGTCACTACAAAAGTAAATTTTTGAATTAATCAGAGGCATTTATTTTCTCCTTAAATGAAAAAAACAAAACAAAACAAAACCAAAACAACAACAAAAAAACCCCCACAAAAACCAAACCAAAACCAAACCAAACCAAAACAAAACAAAACAAAACAAAAAATCCCCCACCTCCCTTCAACACCTTCAGCATGACTTATTTCTGAACACATGACAGTCAAAACTAATCAGTCTTGATCACTTCTAAGTATCAGAGATCCATTTCCAAACACCTCCTCCCTGCTGCTTTCTATGAATGTCCTTACATGCTCCTTTTTGTGTTGCTTTCCTTGATTCAAATGAATGTTTCTCATAGCATTTTGAAATGTTTTGGTAAGCAAGTACTTTTATGTAATCTATTGTGTCTTCATACGGCTTTTCTAGATATACTGTGAGGTAAAGTCCTTCCTTCTCTTTGGATATTTCAAGATTAAAAAAACCTCCTTCAGACTTTCACTGTCGCTCATGTAATCTAAAGAAAGATTTCCGTGAGCTAAATGGTCATTTCACAAAATAGTTGGAAAGATTCAAGCCTATCCTGTCACTTAGGCAACTAATTACACCATTATATACTGCAATTACAATTAAAGATTTTCAGGTGATGAAAAGCGTATTCACTGCATCCTTCTTACCTCATATTTCCTTGCCAACACTCCAGAGTGTCATGATTTTTATAAAACAAAAACAACTTGAGAAGCTGTATTTTTCTCAATAACAGTTTAGAGATGACACTGCAACTCCTTTTCCCCTTTATATATTAACCATGTTATCTGAAAGAGAACATCCATCCTTTTTGCTGAGGAACTGTGTTTAAATTTGTCTTTGCTAAAATGTTTTGACAGGTATTAAAAACAACACTACATTTATTGCTCAGGTCAGCAACTTTTAGTTCTCAGATTAGGCTGCTTTCTTGGATTTAAGCCTATTGGATTCTAATAAATTAAATAATAATACAAAAAAATTGACAACATCCCCCTTGTACTGAAAGCTACATCATGCAAAAAACAGGGCAGTAATTTCATATGTAAAAAAAATACAATTATTTTCTGTAATAATAAAGAACAAAAAATCAATTCCAGTTTAGCAGGAAGAAAAGAATATTACAGTCCCCCCATGTGTGTATCAATCAACTTGATCAGTACTGTGGCGAAGTATTTGGAGTCCTAGAAAAAGTAAAACTACAACAGTCAAAATAAGGAAATAAACACTTAATACCAATAGATTTTGGTCCTGTTTATCAATATTTAGTAAGTAGTGCATTTGCAAAGAGGTCTATGTAAGAAACATACTACTTTTCACATATTTTAAAAATGCCTGATCTTTCATTATTATTCATTAAATTGCATTGAGGAAAAAGAATATGTTATTTTGTTGGGTGTGACATTGATGGCTAAAAAATTAGAAATAGTTTCAGAAGAGAAACTGTAAACTTGGATGCCTGATTCTTAACTTTATCTTTATTATTGTTAGAAAAATAATTCATCCTTAGGAGACATTAATCTAATTCCACTAATATTCCAGCCAATACCTTCTTCAGATAACAAATATATATGTGCAAAAGATCTTTCTCTGACACTAGCATTCTTGAGTTCTGGTTTCACAATGGTTTCCATAGCAACAGAGTGATGTTTTTATAAACACTACATCATAGCTTCTGCTATGAGTAGAAGAAGAAGAGATGTGAACCATACCTGTTTTTCAAAGAAAAATAGCATAAAGAGAAAGATGATATAAACCTTCAATATTCAGATTAAGGTATTCTATCTGGCTTGCCATTGTCCTGATGTCAAAATCTTTTAAACTGATAATTAAAATATTATAGCTCAGTCAAGGAAATTTTTTGCTAAGCTGATAACAGAAGAAATAACTCTTTTACATCTTCTGAATATGGATATGAAACCAAGCTTCGGTTGTTAAAAGCCATGTAAAACTACACTGTCAGATATCACTGAGAACAATTAACAAATTTGTCACTCAGGAGGGTGAAAGTGCAGCTGTTGCAGAAATGCAAATCAGGATATATTTCTGAAGAGAAACCTTGGTTTTGTGTTTTGGGTTTTTTTGTTTTTTGTTTTTTGTTTTTGCTTTTTTTAAATTTAACAAAGGCTAATTTCTTTGGTTACCCTACATGCTGTATCTTTTGTTATGTTTGTACATCACTGGCAGGGGCAATATTTTTGATTACTTTATTTCCACTCAAGTTGTTGAAGGAGTTATGCCACCTATTCACTACTCCTAAACTATGTGTTGCATGTAGAACTACGTGTTAACAACTTTAGAGTCTTAAATTGTCTCTCCAGGGAACAATTTCCTAGAAGGTAAAGAACTTTGTACAGTTCACACTCTGATAGTAGTAAAAAAAGTATTTTGAAAATTTGAGTCCTTTGACCATTGTATTTCGTATTTCAAATTTAGGATCTCACAATTAATTTATTTATTCAGTTAGAACTGCCTTATACACAAACTGATGGAATTTTGTGCTGCCAAGATAGTATTTGTCTCATAACATTTAAAACTTAGTCCATATTCTGTAGGATAAAGTTTTCAATATATTTTGTAGTCTACATTTTTTTCTCGAGTTTTACTATTTGTGAGTGAAGACCATAATAAGATTTTATTACTTAGCAAGAAGACATCGCCTACAATGTATGACAATAGAATAGCAAGACTGTTTAAACAGTCATCAAGTGCAATAATAGTAATAATAATAATATTAATAATACATTTTATATTATTTTTAGTTAGAGACTAATTATTGTATCTTTTACATCACAGCCCATTTATTAGATCATTTGCCGGTGATGTAAAACCCTTTTTTTCAAAATGTTCTTAAAAGAGAAGCCCCGGGTTCCAAATACAGCTGTAATGTCAAGTGGAAGCATTCTTTTGTGGAAACAAGACTCCCAAGAAAACAAACACATGGACTGATTCAAAATCTGAATAAAATAAGTAGAGAGCCATCATATTCCATCATCTGCTTAAGACATAGTTTCAGTTTCTTCTCTAAATATCTTTCACAGGTTTCATCTAGAGACATGTTATAAAGACAGAAGAAATCCTTGAACTCACATATTGTCCTCAAAATTTTTAATTTCTACAATATGATGAAGAGTTACCCATGCTTATTTCCCAAGCAAATTTTTTACCTGCTTGATCCCTATTCATTGATCAGCAAGATGTGTTGGAGATATATTATCAAAGGAGAAAGTTCCAGACAAGAGATTTCCTCTGATACTACAAATATTATGCTAAATATATTTAGCATAATATATGTCCATGTTTTTATTCTTCCACCCATGTTTTTATTTCCTTACACCTGTAATGACTTGCGCAAGTTGAGTCACCGCATATTTTTAGTTCCCTATGTTGGTTTTTTACCTTTGTTCTGCTCCTTGAGATGGGATCAAGTCACATGGAAGAGGGATAAAGAGGGCTGTCGTATTTGGAAATTAGGAATATATTTAGATGTCTGGCATAAGAAAGAAAAGGAGGAAGAAAACTATTTGGAAGCAAATCAGAAGATAAATGGTTATCCAGAATTTTGTGGGAGTTACAACCAGAAGTAAGGCTGAGAAAAGGACAAGCCATGCAGATCACATTCATGCGAGATTCCTACTTTTGTTTTGTTAATTTGTCATTCTGTGCAAGGCTGTGATTTTTTCATTATTAGCATCTGATCTGTGGAGTTCCAAACATGATATGAAACAAATAGGAGAACCATATTTTGGTAGAATCAGTTGATGAAAGAGTTCAGAACAACAAATGTAGTGTTTACACTGTCTGTAGAACATGATACTCTACACAAAGTTGAAGTATAACATCTGAGTGCAAGTGTTACTTTCAGTTCTTTTCATAGAAAAACTGAATTGGCAGAGCAAGTTTACACCAAAACTTAATTGTGGGCCAGATGGCAATTTCACACTTCTTCTAGAGACCTAAACTCAGAAAGACTGTTGCTGAACTAATTCCTGAACAAGAATGCTGAAAAGAAAGAAATTTTAAGAAGTAGTATTAGTCCTTTTGTTTCCTGAAATGCCAATATTCAAGATAGTTTCTGCATTCATGAACCACAAACAAAACATTTCTTATGCCAGACACAAAGCGGCACTCCAAAGTGCAGCAAGATTCATTAAACAAAGAATTTGTTGGTTTGATTTCCTGAAGAAGTAGACCACTTCAGTTTGATTGAAATCTCTTCATATATTCCCATTCTTCCATGAATACAGCTACCCACAGAAGAAAAGTATGTTAAAGTACTTAAGGTGCTTCACATTGCAAAATTAACCACAGTCTGCCAATTTTTGTTGAGTGCTTCTGCAACACCTGCTGTTCTTGAAATTAGCAACAGCTGAATTGACCCAAGTTTATGTGTAGGGTGTGGCAGAGTGTCATACTTCATGTAGTCTGAGCAGAAAGGTGTGGAAAAACAACATATTTTTTTATGTGTAAGATAATTATTCTATGAAAGGAAATAAAATTGCATGCCATTTAGCTAGGCGAGAAGACAAAATAAGTTGCTGCAGTGATTTTTTGGTATGAAAGAAATTTTGAGTATGACTGCTATTAAATAAAGTGCATGCATGAGTAACTTATGTAGCAATACTTTTCAGATGCTCTTACAGAACTTTTGAATTGGGTTGAAAAGGGTACCTATGCATGTGGAATTTGCTGTAATATTGTCATGTTTTAGGAATGGTATTATCCAATTTAGAAGTCTCACTAAAAGCACACCACCACTCATGCCCTCCTTGCACTCCAACTGGAATTATAAAAGGTAAAGTTCACAGGTTGAGATAAGAACAATTTAGTGGAAACAGCAATTAGATAAGAAATAAAAAACACTAACAGTAATGATATTAATAACCAAAGGGATAAGAGAAAAAAACCAGTTGACACAGAAAAGCCATAATGATAAAGAAATACTGTCTCTCCCCCACCACATTTTTTCAACCCAAAAGAATTCCTTCTCCTGAGAAAAGACAGAGCTCCTTTTCACCACTCATTTCAGTGACGTGAAATGGTATTAAATAATATCAGGTTCCTAGGCTTCTGGAAAAAATAGAAATAAACCCATACTGGGCAGAACTAGGACATTATTCATCCCCTATGCCCAGACTGTACACCTTCCAACTATATACATATAGATAGATAGATAGAGATAGAGATAGAGATAGAGATATGGATTCAGAAATTGATAGATTACATATAGCTATAGATATATAGATAGATATAGATAGATATAGACAAGCAAATGTATAATTTCGATAATCAGTGGCCATCCCCTCAAGAGGTCTCGTGAAATCATTTAGTCCATGACTGCGTTTTCTATCCATCCAAGATGCCTTCCAGGGCCCAAGGGCTGGTTTGCTGTTGGGTGGTCAAGAGCTACATAACTGGTGCACAGGGAGCAGTCCCTCCTCATTGTAATTGTTGCATGCAGCGGCAGTGCCATTCAGTAACAAATAACTTATAATTCAACATTGCAGATTGTTCTTACACAAAAATCACTTACCCCTTGAGGTAGATGCTTTGAATCCCTATCCTCTGCATTAGTGTACCCAGGTCTTTGAGCAAAAAGAATCCCACAGCTGGGTTTGCCTTTGCTTGAGGCAGGACTAATCCGACTGTCTTCCCTAAAACACACACCCACCAGAGGGATTTTATCCCCTTCTGCAGTACATGGGGGTTTTGATTGGGTAGGAGCCAGCCTGACTGGGCTATAGTGTTAACTAACCAGGTGGCCTTAGCTAAATTAAATCCAATGTTTGATGGTTCCTCAGTCCATTGCTTTCAGTGTGGTTGATCCATCTACTGATACTGAGAGAGTATCACTTTTCCTTTCTGTTAGTTGATTAAATGTGGGCCTTCCTCAACATGTCCATTTAGCTTTCTCCTTCTCCTAGAAGAGCGTCTGAAATTTTCACCTTTGGGCCAGTTCAAGATCTTAGGTGATTGGAATTTCCTGTTCAAGCTTGCTCTATGATGATCATGATCAATTTGCTCCACATAGCATCAATAGTGTGTTATGTTAAGCAAGAAGAAGCTGTGCTTTGGTGCCAATCACTTCTGAAGCAGCTGAAACCCCTTCTTAGGCTGCCAATATATCTTTTTCAGTTGGAGCATAGCAGGCCAGAGATCCTTTGTACCACCTACTCCAGATCCTCAGGGGTCATTCTCAAGTCTTCCTAGGTACTTTTTCCTGAGAAACTCCTGAGACTCCAGGAAACTCCTACCACTCTCCCTGGCTGCAGTGTAGAGAACATTTTTCACATCTTGTTCTTCTCTTGACTCGTCCATGGGCTACTGCATGGATGTCCTATTTAATTTGTTCAAAACTTGTTGTTGTTCAGGTCTCCACAAGAAACCAACTTCTGTGTCACATGGTAGAGGGCTTACAGTCTATCTGTAATCAGGAACATGCATCCTCCAGAAACCCACAGTGCCTAGGAAAGCCTGAGTTACCTTCTTGCTGGTTGGGGGAGACATAGCTGCTGTTTTGCGAATCACATCCATTGGAGTCTGACTATATCCATCCTGCCATTTTAGTCTTAACACCAGAGTTTCCTGGGCAAGTCACTCAGCCTTACTTTGTTTCATGGTAAAACTGGCCTTTAGGAGGATTTGGATTACCTTTTCCCCTTCCTCAAAACCTTCTTCTGTCCGCTATACAAAACTATCAGCAATATACTGGGAATGATTGAAGACTCACCCTCCTTCAGTGCAGTCCGGATGAGTCATGTCAAAGAGTGGGGTTGTATTTCCATTGTATGGCTTTTCAGTATCAATTTAAGACAGGGCAAAATACAGCAAAATCAAGGTACCGTGATGTCATTACTAATATCCAGGGACACTGTCTGAGTTAATTTAGTTAAAAAATATGTAATAAAAACTGCTGATGTGAGACAGTCTTCTAGAAGTGAAACCTCTTTAATGAAGCACTGATGAAGGAGAAATACTTGTATTCTGGGACTGACAAATCCAGAGCCATAATTCTTGTACAGTCATAGTGCCACATGTTCTGTCTCTCTATTTTTGTTATTTGATAGGGGCTGGGGCAGGCATATCGAGAGAGAATAATAATAAGAGACTATGAGACTGTTGTTCCTAATGAAGTGTGAATTATATCAAGCTGTTACCAAACATTTTGCCAGGAAAGAGTTTTCAAGGGACAAGAAAATGGAATAAATTTTGCAATCTCCTTTAAAAAGATCTGTGTTGCCATGAAGTCAGAACTTCTCCAAGAGTAAAAGTCAGACCAAAGTCTGACCCCTTGCACTCCTCTGTAATAAAATCACTTCTGTCCTTCCTGAAAATGCTCTTTTTCGTGCCTGCTTCAGCTCCTCCTTTCTTCTTTTCAGCCTCTTATCTTTCTCAGACTGAATACTGTCCTTGTATTAGATCATAGCTTGAGCAAAAAGGAATAATAAAGTTCAAAATAATACCCAAGCCCAGCAAAATTAAAATAAAAGCCTGTTTCAACATTTATTTCTTTTTTTTTTTTTCAAAATTGGAAATCGTGTGGAGGTCTTCCAATTTTTTCAAAATTGGAAATTGTGGATTTTTGAATTCATGAGCATAAGAACTGTGAAATTTGTGGGAAATTCTCTCACAAAATGTCTTGGCTGAACAGAGTCACCAAAATGGCTGAGTTCGAGTGGTGGGTGTTGCCTTCCTCTTGCCTTTCCACTACTCCTATTTGCCTTTGCTGTGTCATTACTCCTGAATTTGCTTGGAGAGAAAAGGAAGAGAAAATAGGGTAGCTAAGATACCACAGAAGGAATGTGGAAAGCAAAGCTCTCAGGAAGAGCTGAGCACAGCCAGAGGCTGGAGATGGATGTGTGGGGGAGAGTGTGTCTGTCTATTTGTCTCTAACGGGTGTCTGCCACCATGGGTGTTCAGTAGCTATGTAGAACAAGGACATGGCTGGTCTCCTGAAAAAAAAAGGATGGCATATATATTCATATTTTTTATGAATTGCTTCCGGAGATCACATAAGCAGAAAATATTTGGGAAAGTATAAATGGGTAAAGTTTGCAGCAAAAAAATTACATTATCTTCAAGTTTGGGGTTTTTTAAAATAATTTTTGATATACCACACAATACTAAGCTCACAGAAATAAACCTCCAACCACTATGATTGAATTAAAATTACATGACTATATCGTTCTGACTGAATCCAATGCATTGACAAGTCTAGTTGTGGATTTCAGTATGTAATTCAAGTATAAACTTAAACACCAGCTGCTTTCATCCAGTTGTTGTGGTGAAAGCCATATAATTTACTGACATATAAAATACATGCAGTGACTATTTTAAACAGTTTATGGTTTGTTTGATTTTTATTTGGGTTTTTTTTTATTTGTTTGTTTGTTTGTTTGCATTTGTTGGTTGATTGGTTTGAGGGGGGAAAGCAAATTATTATAAAAGTTTATTAAATTAAAGAAAGAAAGAATTAATTCAGAAACTAAGTCCACCAAAGTTTTTCAGTAGAAATCCAGAAATTCAGTAGAATTTTCATCATAATACTTGAAATCTCCTTTATCAGGCTTCAACAAGTGACTTCTTCAAAATTTTCAATGTATCTAGGAGCCCTCTGACTCCTTGGGACATCCTGGTTGCTTAAATAGCCCTATATGGAGCTTGATTTAAATCAACTAAAATATATAGTCACCTTTTCCCCTATATCTGTTTGCTCTTTTCCAAAGGGGAACTATCTGCTCTTAGACCTGAAAAAAATAACGAGGCTGTTGAGAGCTCAATGAACAGAAACAACCAAAGTTCATTGAACAGAAACAACCAAAGTTAGGGATAATGAAGCAAAAGAAGCTGAAGACCTCTGCTTTAAGATGGTGTTTAAAAAAGAGAAAAGGGAGATAGACTATCCAGAGAAGGAACAAAGGTATATATGGCCAAAGAAAGACATTAGTTTAGAATTAAAAAGTAAAGGTTGTATCTGAAAGATGTCAAATAATATTTTGTATCAAAAGTGAAAGGAAATTTTTGACACTAGGTACATAAATTTAAAACATCATAATAATATTTAATTGTCAAATATAATTTTGATGGTTTCTTGAATCATTTGCTCCAATTCTTCATACTTTTCAGTTGATAAAGGGATCTAGTAGCTGTCCACCTGGAACAAGTTCTGTATATATATATATACACATCAAAGTTGAACACTCACTCTGTCTGAAATATAGTGAGATTCTGATAGACCACATATAGAACTATGTGGCCTAAACATTTTTTTTAGGACCAAAGGCAAACAAATCTTTCAGCTTTGTATCTGTGTATATAACAGCATTTTAAAGCACTTAGCTTCAAAAATGTTATTTTGGTGACAGCAAGCATGGCAGTCACTTTTCTTGAAGATCTTGAGCATCTCAAAGAAAGTGTTTTATGATGGTAACTTTCTTCAAGAGTTACCACCTCTTATAGAGTGTGAATGTTCAGGATATTTCATAGAGTGCTTCAGAAAACATTATCAATTTTGTGCAGATATTTTGCGGGGTAGCCTGTGGCATGCCATCAGTTCATCACCACAGAATACCACGTGGAAGAAAAAGGGAGAATTTAAAAAATTTTTCTGTACAGTCATACACAAAAAACCTGTAAGAGGCTATTGGAAACAGAAATGTACAGTTTCTACACATTTTCAATAAATTTCCTCTAGTCTACATTCTTGTCTTTTTCATCACATTTTCTCTTTTGGCAGTTAGAGTAAATATAAAAGTGAATAAGACCATGTAACTGTCCTTACACTGGCAAATTGTCATTACTTTTCTACAGGACCATAGGATGATTGATGTTGAAAGGGACTTCGTAAGGTCATCTTGTACAATCAACCTGCTCAGGCAGGATCAGCCAGGCCAGGTGACTTTTGAATATCTCCAAGGATAAAGGTTCTGAGGAATATGCCATTTTCAAGAGAAATAGAGACCATACTATAAAAAAGTAGAGTCATCGTAACATACAAACATACAAATCTCATCATAACATACAAAGCAGTTCTATTAACAATTCTAATATTCTGTCTACTAAAATAAATGTGTGTACATATTGATCACAGACAAAATGTGATTTAATCTGATTGTGTATTATAATTGCAGTTGTGATGATTAAAGCACAATGAACAGTTTTTTAAATCTCTTTTTGATCATATAGTTGACTGCAGAAAGAGAGAAAAAAATCCCCTTTTTCAGTTTTCTTTTGAAGATCCACCTGATAGTGTACTGTGGTCATGCTATGCTCTTTTGTGGGATTTCATTGATGCTATTTTATTCCCCAAATAGAATGTGTTTAAAAATTTAAACTTTGAAACTTTTTATGTTTTGACTTGACTCTAGCCTATTTATTTCTTTTCAAGCAAATTAAGTTTGCTCAGCAAAAGAAAACAATGGGTGTGCATAAAACCTTTCTATTTCTATGGTCTTTCTAAAAACTGATCCAGATGATGCTTGTAGAGATATATGCAGATTGTAATATTTTATCTACAGAGATGTGCTTTAAAAGTTATTATTTCATTTTGAGCCATATATATCTTCCTGTGACAAAATATAAAGAACAGAAAATGAACATATTTATCTTGTCAGAAAGCAGCTCTGAATGATGGATTTAATGAGGACTAAATAGGTGAAATTAAACTTGATACAGCAGACCTAACAGTAATAATTCAAAGACTTCAAGCTCTGCCCCAGCACCCACTATCTCTTCCTCCTACAGAGTCATAGAGTATTTTGCTCATAGCATTGCTTCATGCGAGTAAGATCATGGGTTTGAGACACTCATCTAAAAGGCTTTTGAAACCTCATTTTAACGATGCCCTCAAGAGAAACATAGTGTTTTTTAAAAACATTACTATCCAGAAAACTCTGGGCTATACACACAACATTTCCATCATGTCATGACAGGCCACCCTGAGCTGTCAATAGTGTCTGGTATATAAAAAATTACATCACTTCTAAGACACACTTCACTTTGCACTTAAGTTCTATTAAAAATATGGTGTATCATGCACTTTACTCTTGCCTGTCTGTTCTTATAAGTGTGTTCCTACAGAATTCTCTATGTTTCACAGTTCTAGTGACTTGAATATTAATCCAAATGAATTTTTAAATATAAACACTAAAAATAAATTCTTGTTTGGACAATATTTTTTTCTGCTGGGGTATCCATTTATCTGTTATTCTCACTGATTGACAAGTGAAAGCAGATGAAAACCTTACTCAGCCTACACATATCAGTAGTAATTTTTTATTCTCTTGGGAATTATACAAGAATATAGAATTCCACAGTTTTATAAAACCAGAGCATTTTATATTTCCAAATGAAAAACATACTGAAGTTACTAAAGAGTGTTTTGCTCGTGTTACCAAAAAACAGGAAATAAACTCTCCATCAAACTTACTAGGTTAGAATGCTGACATTTCTTTATTAGCAGCACTGGATAAATGGGGATTTCTCCTCAAAGCATGAATGCTCAGTAAATCTTTTCTCCTTGACACTATTTGAAATATGTAGTCACATTGTCATTTACTTCTCTTATTGCTCTTAGCTGTGACACACAATCCTGTTTTCAAAACTAAGACATCTACTAACATGTATTAATAACTGATATGAATAAACAAGGAAGAATTCCCTGGCATAAGACTTATTAGTCACAGATCTATGCATCTCTAACTACATTAAGCTCTGGCACTTGTACTAACCAGTGAAGAAAACTAAGCATTAACCATGAATATAGGGATCATACACTAATATGGTGAAGCCGAAGAAATTTTCAAACATCTTCCTGCACTTCTTCTTAAAGAAATACAGTTGTTTGGTAACATTTTCACAGCTCCTGGGATCTAGTTATGAACTGTGAGTTCCTTTAATTCCGTGATACATATTGAAAATAAGTACCTCTCCCTCACAATGTTTTAAACAAGTATTGGTGAAAAGACTTTACAACAGCTGAAAATGAGCCTGCTATCTCTTAGATATAAAAGGATAACTTCATAATATTCAAGTAAACTATCATACCAATTATCTGTCAACTGTCTTCAGTGAGATGATCTGTGGAAGGGTAGTCAAACTAATAATACTTTAGATTGCCAAGTGGTTGTAATTTTACAAACTTTTTTCTTAATCTTGACACCTTCTTATTGACTGACAATTAATACATTTCGCACTTCTCAGTGACTGCCGTCAGGTGTTAATTTTCAGTTAATGTTAGGCCTAGAGAAGATTTGAACCCAAGATCCATTAATGAAAGTGTCTGTATTTCATTCTGCTCTCCAGTCTTCTGATACTTCTTATCCCTAGAAGGCAAATAAAAAGTTACTGAAATGTATCCAGTGTCACACATACCATTCCTCATAATCTTTTTGAGATGTTTATCTGCAGAAATAATTACACAGCTGCTATCAAATATTAAGTGTAAAAACTAATTCTTCATATGAATAAAAGTGGATAATATAGTGCTTATTTGTATCTAAATTTTACCAGGAAGAAGAATTACTTTTTTCACTTTATAGAATGTCAGTTTGAAGGCTACAGAGCAAAAAATTTCTAATCTTGCCAAGTAATGTTGCAAGTGACTGATTCAAAGAGTTGTTTCATTTAATTTTATATCTTCTTACTTCTAGTGCTTCCATCCTGGTCAGGATTTCAGTATCTTCCCTGAAATTGAATTCTGTCAGCAAATTGAAACAGAGTGGGCAAGCCAGGGAATTGTGCTGTTTGGCATCCCTGCAGGTGGCATAATGCAGCAACAGGTTACAAGTGTTGAAGCATTTATGGTTAGCTCAAAGATGACAAATATTGGGGTTACACAAGGAAGGATATATCAATTTTTCTGTTTCTTCTTCAGAAATTGTCCAGATTACATATCTTTGCAAATCTATCCCAATGAGATGCCAGTTTTTCTAAATGAAATTGTTAATCTAGTCTCTCTTTTGAGGTCATATCATTTTACTCTATCAATTGCTTTTTTATACTGCTGTCACTACTCTGGTAGTTATGTTTCTGTTTTCAGGGAGCAAAAACAAGGTTAGAATAAATGAAGAATGTAGAACAGACACAAGTTTACGTAGGCAAAGGGAGATTTTTTTTCTAGTAAGCTAAAGTAACAATTTATTTTTAAATTACTAAAAAACCCAAACAATCAAGATTTATGTATAGTCTTATATAACAAATATAAAAAGGTATAAAAATTTATATTCTTATTTATGTTTATTTATATAAGTATATATTATACATGTGAACATATATATTCACATGTATATAAATATGTATGTCTATATATATATGTATATAAATACAAATATATTTATAAAATTTCCCTCATCTAAAAATTAGGAGTTCATCCTCTAGTGTTCTTTTACAGACTGTAAATGATGGTTTCCTGATATTACACAGGTGTCTCTCCTGCTTCAACTAGTGAGAAAACATGGTTGACTCCCTTGTTCCACACTATATATAGAGAGAAGAAAGCAGGGCTATGGAGAAGGACCTGGGGCTCCTAGTGGACAACAAGCTGACCATGAGCCAGCAGTATGTCCTGGTGGCCAAGAAGGCCAGTGCTGTCCTGGGGTGCACTAGGAAGAGTGTGCCCAGCGGGTCAGGAAAGGTAATCCTGCCCCTCTACTCAGCCCTGGTGAGGCTACATCTGAAGTGCTATGTCCAGTTCTGGACCCTTCAGGACAAGAAAAACAAGTAGCCACTGGAACAGGTCCAGTGGAGGTCTACAAAGATGATTATGGGACTGGAGCATCTCTCTTATGATGGAGCTGGGCCACAAGAAATGTGTGAGTAATGCAAAGGAAAATCCTAAGGGCAAGTGTCAAGAGGATGGAACCAGAATGTCCAGTGAAAGGACAACAGGCAGATGGCACAATCTGAAACACAGGGAATTCCCACTGAATATCAAGAAAATTTATTTACTGTACAGGTGAAAGAGCACTGGAACAGGCTTCCCACAGAGTTTGTGGATTCTCCCTTTCCCTTTCTGGAGATATTCAAAACTGTGATGACCTCCAGAAACCTCTTCCAAACCCCACTATTCTGTGTTTCTGTAAGACAGACAGATTTATAAATTTCTATAGGTAGGTAGGTAGGTAGGTAGATAGATAGATAGATAGAGAGATACATCTGTGTGTCTGTGTGTATCTATCTGTATGAAACAAGCAAGTTAGCAAGCATTCCAAAGACAGTGCTTTAGTGTTTCATCCTATTTATGTATCAGGTACAGTAGTGTAGTACATCATGTTCTATTAACAAACTTTAAAATCTCAATTTCTCACAATGGGTTACTCTTTTTTTCTCTGTTCTTATAAAAGAAAAACACTGTCTTTAAAGTTACAAAAGGTAATTGAAAACATTAAGTATACTTTTATGTTATATAGACATTCAAATGAGGTTTTTGTTACTATCAGCACAGGTAAAATGCAAAACTGTAATTTTGTTTGTAGTGACAGAAATTCAAGTTATACCAGATAATCAGTTGTTAAAACCTAGAATGTGTTTGGTATTCAATATTTTTCCCATTCCAAAGGACTAGTTTTAAGGTTACCTTTTGCCCCACAGCAGGTTAATTTTACTTTTTGAATAATTATGTTTGTTTTGGTTTATTTGTTTTAATTATTTATAATTTCACACATTTACACAAAGCATTTTATTAATGGATACTTCCTTTAGTAAAAGTAAAAAAATACCATGAAACTTTCAGGGAAAATAGACATGATTTCCTTTTCAAAATATTTTCCATCAACTTTAAGATAGTAATTTAATGTAAACAGTACAAACTTTTTCCTCCAATGAAAGCCATTTTTGATGGAAAAAAAGTTACTGTCTCTAATAATGAAGAGAAAATGTAAGTGTTAGGTTGCTATTTCTTTGTGAAATGTTTTGACTTCTGGTATTTTGAACACTTTATATTGTTGTATGCAGAAGAGATTAGAAAATTTTTGGTCATTCTTCAGTCAATCTAAAAATTTGCTGGTGGCAGGGAGGTCCTGTACATCAGCTGGACCTGATAATGCAATCAGAACCAGACATGCTATAGGATATAAAAGGGGATATTGTCCTCATTGTTCTGCAAATGATGTGGAAAGGGTCGGGGGAGCAGTGCACGAATCTGGTGGGTCAGTAGCTGCTTTTGTGGCCGGTGCTGGTGGCAGAGATGCAGGTTTCACAGCCAGACCCATGCTGAGAATCAAGGACTGCAAAGGGAAGACAAGATACACCTGATCAAATGTATTAACACAATTGTCAATGGACTGGCTGAACTGATGAAAAGTACTTCAAACAACTGAGACCAGGAAGGAAGGCTATGACCCACAGTCCAGTGGGAAAATCCAGAAGGCTTGCATAGAGAATAGTGCAGGATGAAAGAAACAAGGGGGACCTCAGGAGTGAGGAAAGTGGACAAAGAGATACTTGTCTCAAATGCATATACACAAATACAAGTAGGAAGGACTAGAGCTCCTTCACCGGTGTTGCAGTATGTGAAGGAGCAACTTAGGCGTGTAAAGCTCATCTACAGCATTCGTGAAAGACAGGATGAGAGACAGAGATTCAGGAACAGAGGGCCACTAAGCATGATACTGTGTCAGGAATGCACGCCAGACCATTCATCAGAGCAGCAAAGAGGACAAAACCTTCTTCAAATAACTACAGCAGAAGTGTTTGTTCCCCAGTCAAAGACAATGGGGAAATCTTCAACTACTGTGGGAAAGAAATTACATGCATTTATGAATTTCAGAAGGAACAATTGCAGAAACTACAGACACAAGCTGGCTTCACTTTGGTGCCCAGAAGAATTATAGAGTGGGTCCCATGGGATCACCTTTCTGGACTCAGGAAGGAAGTGATTGGAAGCAGTCAATAAGGATTTTTTACCTGATGGCCCCTGGTGGTAAAATTACAGGATCTGTGGACACACATCGCATTAACCCTGAATATAGCAGGGTTTATGACACTGTCTCCTGAAATGCTGTTGTACCCATGTTCAGAGATCAGAGTGGGATGTTAAAACTACTAGTAATAACCGGTTGGATGTTTAACTGGGCTGTAGTCTACTTGGAGTCTGGCAACCAGTGATGTAGTACAGGGTCTGTCCTGAGACTTTACCTACATAATAGTCCTCTCAGTGACACAAAGGAGAGAACAGTGAGCACTCTTCTGAAGTTTGCTGATGGCAGCACAGAGAAAACTAGAAGGCTAGGCTGGCTTCTGTGGACCTGAGTAGCTAGAATGGGGTCTCAATTGAACTGTGAAGTTCAGCCAAGACACAGGCCAAGACCTAAAAACAGCCCTATGTCACACTCTAGATACGATGTCCAGTCCTGGGCCTAGATGAACCAGCATTAAATTAGCAGAAACCAACAAGGGCCTCAAGCCATGTCCCTGTGAAGACAGGTTGTAGTGCTGGGATGTCTTCTGCTGGGAGAAGGAAAGGTTTTGGGTACACCCAGCAGCATCCCCAGGACCAAAAGGAAGAATGGGAGAAATGTAGGTGGGCTCTTTGTGGTGGTACATAGCATGAGGGCAAGAGGAAGTGGAACAAGCTAAACATGAGACAATTGTACTGGAGGCAGATAAGCAGAAGTTTTTTCTTTTGTGGAGAGCTCAGTCATGGAGCCAAGGCCCAGGGAGTTTGGGCCATCTCTTGCTAGGGGGGTTTCCTGCCTTGACTGGGTGAAGCCTTGAAAAATCTAATATGACCTCACATCTGAGCCTACTCTGTGCAGGGGCACAGGGCAGGTCTGGAGACATCTCCAGGTACCCAATTTGAATTATCCTATGATCATCTGAGAATGAACTTAAAGGTAATATATATACTGATAACTGCAGTTTATTTGATGTATTGGGCACATTTCATAAAATTGAAAATTAAACTGTGCTGAAACTGTTTAGAGCAGAAAATTTAGCAGACCATAAGAAACATACACAAGTTTCCAAATGTGAAAAGGTAGAGACTGTGAGAGAAAAAGTATAGTTCAGAATTTAGAAAGGTCTATAAATCACATGCTTTTTTTTTTTGTCTAAATAAAAGAAATATCAACTTTCAATTTTTTAAAAATCTTTAATTTCATCAAATGATACAGACCTTAAAAGTGCAGAAGCTTTGTTGATCATAGAATCATCAAAAATTTATATGCTGCTGTGGATTAAGCACAGTTGGCAGCTAAGCCCCACACAGCTATTTGCTCAACCCCTCACAGTGGGATAGAGAAGGTAATTGAAAGGTTAAAAGTGAGAAAGCATGTGGATTGAGGCAAAGATAGTTTATTAGGTAAAGCAAAAAACTGCATGTACAAGCAAAGCAAATCTATCAGTCCCAATCAATAGGGAGGTAAGCTCCCTTCTTGGGGCCTGGGCTAAGAACATCACCAGGAAACTTACTAGCCTGGTGTGGCCCTCAAAGTTCTTCCTATTAGTGATTTTTCCATTTAGGGGGCAATGAAGTGTCCAGTCATAGTCTGAGGATGGTCAAAGAGGACATCAGGGCCTCATCAATGGCTGCAAGGGAATTTGGGTCACATGTTATATTCTTAGTTACACTTGAGAAGGCTTTAACACTGGAAGAAACAGACACACTGAGTTCTACTGGAAGTCCAGCCCAGGGTCCTGATTTTGTGTTCAGTTTTGATAAGAGTCGTGCAACTTCTCTCTCCTTGCTTCTTCTCTGATTCTAATTAGCATGAATATGAGCACACATTGACTCCTCATTGCACTCTGCCACCTTGGACTTGCTGAAAGTGCACTATGATTCATGTAACTGATGAAGACATTAAGCAGTATTTGCTTTTAAAATAAAATTTTCAGATACAACACTACTAATCAGTCTACAGTTGGGTTCTTCATAATGATTTTGGTCTGTTAATTTTCCAACCACCTTATTTCCCCTCCTAATCCATATTTCACCAATGTACCTATAAGGGTATTATGGGAGAGCATGAAAAAATCCTGAAAAACTAAAGCATAAAATGTTCAATGATCTCCCCTTATCCACAGAATAACAGGAAAATTGGCATGCTGTTCCATAATTTAAACTTAATGAAACATGAATGTAGATACATGTAATCTATATCACTGTCTCAACTGATCAGTGAAATTAATGAAGAAAATCCTTCATTTTTATTAATTATGTCAATCAAGCTTATCTATCATAGTTACATATTTTCTCACATTCTTCCTACTGGGAGGATCCCTTTAGTCTAACTTGGTAAGAAAAGTTAGAAAGCCATGACAATGGCAGAAATATAATAAAAAGCTCTAAGCAAGAAGTCAAACTTCCAGGACAGTTGATAGTACTTCCTAGTAAAGGAAAAAGTGTTGTGTTGTTTTATGTTTTTTCTTCTATCCACCATTGGCTGATTTTGTATTACTGGTTCTACTTCATATTATTCTTCAGTCTTTTTGCCTTTACAGTGGTCAAAATGAGATAATCTCAAATATCAATATAATGAGTAATTTCCTTCCCCATTATCAGATATCAAATTTACTTCCTATAATATGGCCTGTGTCCTTTATTTATTCCCTTTCAGCTTCTTTGTGCAATTCAAATATGTTATTTTAATCTCCAAAGGTGTCCATGAGTTTACAGCAATCTTTACAAAGATAATTTCACTATGTTCAACCTCATACAAAAGCCATTTCTTTCAGGGATGATCATGATATCAGTATCTGGGATGATATATGCAAGAATGAAGAGCAAAGTTTTCTTTTTTCTTTTTCCTGAATTTTCTGTAATCCATGAGAAAAAGGGGACACTTTAGTCTAACCATCCATATTGTTGGTTTCCTGAGCAAAACCAGGAATGGAATAAAAAGTGGTGAGAATGAAATTGCATCTCTAAACATAAGAAATCTAAAAATACAAAAAAGTTTACTTCAGATTTTTAGCTGAAAAGGTTATTTTTTCGTATCAAATTAGCATTTTTTGGTTTTGAGATAAAGAATTGAGATGTGACAGCAAACCATCAGTACATCTGTTGGCAGTGAACTAGATGAATTATGAGGTGAGAGTGTTTACAAGCTAAAAAAAAAAAATCTTGAATGAAACTGTGAAATATAAAGACAAGGAGAAAATGTTCACCCTTTCCAAGGGAATTTCAACCTCATGGACCATTTGGCCAACAGTTTAAATATTCCCATCTTTTTAATTTTCTGATTTGCAGGCTGTGAAATGCTGTTGATAGACCTCCAGGCCAAGGACTAAGGGAAGCTGCCTTTCACAGCAGGAAAGGCTCAAAAAGAATTATGGGAATATTTGAGTTGTACAAGTTTTCTGTTTTGCAGCATGAGGAAGGCTATTATAGCAGAGATTACTTTTGCATTTTCAATGTGCCAAAAAGAAATGAATGTGATTAAAATATATGCTACCATCTTATCATTGTTGTTTTCTCTAAAAAATAATTTCCAGCTTTCCTCTAGTTGCCTTGCCAACAGATTTAAGTTCAAACAGAAAGGATAGTAGCTCAAATCCCAAAATACTTACTCCTTTCCCCTGTTGACAGTCATTTTGGAACAGCATAATCAGCATATAGAGCTCAGAGGAAGAGCTGTGAAATGACAGAGAAGTTATCAGACTACTGAGGAGTGAAGTATTTCTTATTTTTAATGAGATGTCATCTCCGCAAAGCATAGTGTGCCTCCTCAAATCAAAACAAGAATACAAGCGTACTCCAACACATGTATGCAGGAAAATGAGGAAGACCTTGTGACCCCAAAAAGCCCTAAACCTGATGTTCCTGGGGGTCACTAATTTCTACTAAAAATTATTAAGAGGGGAATTTCATGTAGGAGTTACACATTAAAGATTAATATAGGGTTAGATTTGTTTCAGCACCACTGCCAAGCTGATGGTGGGAGAGATTTTTCTCTCCTAAAAGTATTGTGATTCATCATTCAGGATGACAGCTTCCAAATCTTTTTCTAAGAGATTTTCTTATCCTTCCCCTTTCTTTCAGATCACATATATAAAAGGCGGTCAGCCTAGGCTTTGACACATTCCCGTAAGCCTGGGTGCAGGTTCTGACAGGGCCACTGTGGAGAAAATAGTTTTAATTTCTTGCTATTAGAAGACTGCCCTTCCTCGTTAAGGTTACATGTACTTCATGTGATACATGTACTTCTATTTACAATGATAAATTAAAGATAGAAGGTGCAATTATAATGTTTCCCTATTAGAATAATAGAGCAGGAGCAAGTTTTATTTTATTTTCAGTAGGATAAGAAGCCTGCCATAGTTAATCATATTTACTATTAATATAGTAATATAAATAAATTGAGTAAATAAGTCAATACTCACAATAAAGCCCATGACCAAAACTGTTGTATGATGTTGCATGGTGGTGGTAGCTTAATTTTCTTTGTCTAATGAGAAAACTTTTAGCTGGCAAAATAGGAAAGGCAAGTTCAAATGAAAAAACAAAAAAAATAACCACTTTTAAGATTGACAATACTTCTGCAGTCATCTTTCTGGGAATTGCTCCCAGAATAGGCATTTGTGCTTTTGGACAATTCTGATCATTTTTCATCCCAGAAATATGGAGAAAGGGAAAACATAATTGTGCATTTAACACCTAGAAGGACAAATTATAAATTTAATGGTTTTCAACTTAGTGAGGAGAGCAAAGTTTACGTACCAGTTTTCACATTTTTAAACATTTCTTGGTTTATTCTATGTTTAGCTTTACAAAAACTTCTTGCTTCTGCTATATGATAGTAATTTCTACAACCTTAAAAGATGATATTACTAGTATACAATTGCTTCATCTATTTGTATGCTTTTTGAGGCCTAAAATACTGAGTTTAACATCCTGACTCTAGTTTTTAATATTTTTCCACAAGACTGAATGTTTTGGAAAAAAATCTGTTTCTATTTGACTGTCTCTTTCAGGAGTGTATTCATTTGTACTAGATATCAAAGATATTAATTAATCTATTAGCCATCAGAACAAAATAGTACTATTTGAGGTATGATAGACCTTTTGCATGCACACCATCAGATGATTAACCATCATGAATTTACGGTAAAGCTATTACTCTAGATAGGCACTCCAACATCTAAGCCAAATAATACAAAATGAGCACATTAATCTTAAAATGCTCTACTCAAACAGACTTCCCACCCCTTTTGTTTTGAAAAAAATCCTTCCTCTTACCAAACAGAGGGATGTTTAACATCTTCATTAATGACCTGTCATATGTGACAGAGTGTACTTTCATCAAGTTTGCAGAAGACACCAAAATGGGAGGAGTGGCTGATAATCCAAATGGGTGGGTCATTCAGAGGCACCCGGACAGACTGTAGAAATAGTATCTGAGTAACCTTTAAAGTTCACCTAAAGAGTAAATGCCAAATCCTGGCCCTGGGGTACAATAACAGGCATCAGCTCAGTTCAGGTCTGATGAAGTGGTAAGCAGCTCTCTGGAGAAGGACATGAGGGCTCAGGTGAATTAGCTGAACACAAGCCAGAAACCTGCTTCTAAGGCAAAGTACAGCCCTCTTGCTACATTAGAAAGAGTATTGACCACAGATCAAGGAAGATGATTCGTCCTGCATTTTCAGCCCTGGAAAGACACATCTAAGTGCTCTGTCCAGTGCTGGTCTCCTAGGACATACTAGAAAAGAAGGCTAAAGATAATTAAGAGATACTTTAGATAATTAAGATACTGGTGTACAGGATGTATGAAGAGAGGCTGAGAAAGACTGGATAGCCTAGCCTAATGAAGTCAAGACTCAGGCAAATATCACACATCAGTGAGGGGCTGAGAAAAAAAGAGTGAAACAAACTCTTCCCAGTGATGCCTAGTGACAGGTCAAGGGACAGCAATTAATACCAAAAAGACATTGAAATCTCATGTGAAAACAAGCAAGTAGTTTTTCACATTGTTGACAATTATAATGTTAATGCCTTAGATAGATAATTAAATATTTAAATTAAAATGAATTATAAGATTATAATTAAGCTGAATTACCCTATTCAAACAGATTTCTACTCTTTGTTTGAAGTGTTCAAAAACTTTGCCCAAAAATTAAGAATGTGAGTATAGAGAGTAAACATTAGGAATTTTCTGCACAAGACAATAAACAAATGATAGTTGAATCAGGAGACAATATACAAGAGAAATGTAAGTGAGACATAAACAAAACCTTGAAAACAAAATCTTCAAAGAA
The DNA here is from genome assembly GCA_025920805.1 of Petroica traversi. Taxonomy (NCBI): domain Eukaryota; kingdom Metazoa; phylum Chordata; class Aves; order Passeriformes; family Petroicidae; genus Petroica; species Petroica traversi. The sequence continues at coordinate 233,838 of JAHLSL010012977.1, forward strand.
CTCTGGAAACCAAATTGTAGAAAAGGTTCGGAACTATGATACCAAATGTACAACAGAGGTCACTGAGTGACAGTCTAATGTCTGCACCACAGCAAAGGATGAAAAACATAAACTAGAATATTCCAGCAACAGTGTTAAGAAACATGAATTATTTGCTGAAAATGGCTAGCAAGCAAGAAATGAGAAAAGAAAAGAAAGGAGGAGAGGAGAGGAGAGGAGAGGAGAGGAGAGGAGAGGAGAGGAGA
>JAHLSL010012977.1:240092-282597 GCA_025920805.1 Petroica traversi
ATCCATACGGGGGGGGGGGGGGCGGGTTGGGGAAAGAGGTATACACACAATTTCTAGAATGAATTCCAAAGCAGCTTGGTCTTCTTGCACCCAGGAACTCTGAATTCTGTCTTTGACTTTTGACCTGGTAATGATCTAGCATTTCTTACTGGTGGGGTTCTAATGGAAAATTTGCTGTCTCAGCCTTCAAGAATGGTTATGCTGCGCTGTGTTATAATGGCACTCTCTCCCTTTCTCTTTCTTGTCACCACCCACCCTTGCTCACACACAAATACAAGGTTTCTTATCATCTACTTCCTTGACAAGTACAATAGAACTTGTGGATTGATAGTGTGAAATACTTTTCAGGCGTCTGTTGGTTTCTAGTTCAGATCAAGGTATTACTAAATCATGTAAGTGAAGTGTAGATATATTTATTTCACTGATTTCTATGTGTGTTTTGACATAAAAGACAAAGGCACCGTATTTGCCACTTTTTCTGTCAATTGTTCTTTGTATGAATATATATCAAAAAGTACATATATAATACTTTTCTATGATTTGATAATTTATATTTATGGTATAGTACTGCAGAATGCATTCTGAGACTACTACTTCCTTTAGCATTCACGTTCTCTTGGAAGATATTACCTGGGAAAAAGCTTGCATCTAAATTTCAAATTTTAAAGTCAAGGCAAATTTCTATAGATATTAAAATCAGAATCCCTACGCTCAGGAGCCACAGAAAAGCTGCAGACTTGCATAATCACTCTATGTAGAATGAGGATTGCTTTTCTTTACCTCTTGACAAAACTTTAACATTTAATGCTGTTAGGTCTAAAAACAATGAAAAAAATATTCAAGGTATTAATCAAGGTTTTGTAAAGTGGAAATTTAGTAAATTAGTATGATACCAAACAAAGGAGCATCACTTATCGCTGGATAGTTGGTAAATTTTAATGAAGTGTAACAATCCGTAAATTACTGTTATGTGGTGGAATGAATGCTGTTTAAATGACAAGGTGATCAAATATAAGATGTACACAGAATCAGGGCTAGTCCTGTTTAATTTCTTTATTGGTGAACTGGATGAAAAATCGAGTGAACCCTTAATCAATTTTCAGGTGACACTAAGTTGGGTGGGAGTTGACCTGCTGGAGGGTAGGAAGGCTCTGCAGAGGGATCTGGACAGTCTGGATCACGGGCCAAGGCCAGTGGTGTGAGGTGAAACACTATGACATGTCAGGTCAGCACTTGGGTGAAAAAAACCATAGGCAGCACCACCAACTGGGACAGAGTGGCTGCAAAGCTTCCAGTGGAGAAGGACCTGGGCTGCTGTTGACAGCAGCTGAACATGAGCCAGGGCGTGCCCAGGTGACCAAAGAGGCAAAAAAGATAAATGGCATCCCAGCTTGTCAGCAATTGTCTGGCTAGCAGGACCAGAACAGTGATCTTTTCCTGGTACTTGGAACTGGCGGGAAGCTCCACCTCAATTCCTGAGTTCAGTTTTGAGCCCCTCACTGCAGGAAAGACAATGAGGTGAAGGAATATTCCAGAGGACACTGGAGAAGGCTCTGGGTCACAAGCCCTATGAGTAGGGGCTGAGGGAGTACGAATTGTTTGGCCTGCAGAAAAGGAGACTGAGGGGAGACCTTATCATCCTGTAACTACCTGAAAGGAGGCTGTAGCAACATGAATCTTGGTCTTTTCTCACAAATAACAAGCGATAGGAGAAGAAAAAAGGGCCTCGAGTTACAACAAGGAAAATTAGACTTAATATTGGGAAAAAATGCCTGTCATGCATTGGAAATTACTTCCCAGGAAATTGATGGAATCACATCCCTGAAGGTATCTAAGATGTGTAGATATGGTGCTCAGGGGGCTGGTTTAATTAAGGACTGGGCAGTGTTAATAGTTGGACTCAGCAAACTTAGGGGTCTTTTCCAAACTACACTGTTCTATGATGCTTTATGAACAGTATCCTACGTGAAGTAAGCATTATTTTCTTAATTTCCCCAAATGTTAATGAAAGTATTCAACAAAAGCAAATGTAAGGCTTGGCCCCTGCAATGGATTAAGCATAGAAGCAGAAAAAGTCAGGTACAACTGGGTTGGAAAAGCAGAAGACACCCCAGGGGTGGCAGGGTGGCCTTCAGGTTGCAGGATCCCAAGGCAGAAGCCACAACCATGTCACAGGCTGGACTACCAAGCTGCCAGCCAGCAGACCTCAGGAAAAGTCCTCTGCTGCCTGAGACCTGAGTGCTGTGCCCAACCTAAGGCTCCTTTTCACAAGATGGACACTGTAGAGATTTCCAAGGAGTCTGCCAAAGTGATATGTGGACCCGAGCCCCAGATTTGGTTATAAGAGGCTCTAAAACTGTGTCTGTTCATTCATTCTGGGAAGGAATAACATTGTGGAGGGCCCTTAGTGGTGTGTAGATACCTTGTAGAAGGGAAGAGAAGACAGACCCAAGCTCTGCCCGATATTGTTTAACGGTAGTATTAAAAAAAAATTAAAAAAAAAAAAAGAAGTCTAACACAAGAAATAACAGCTAAATATTAGACAAAGCTTTTCATTAAAGTCTGATTTATCTCTAGTATAAATAGCTTTGAAAATTTGTGGTATTTTCCTCCTTGGGATTGTTGGAACCCTATTGAGAATATTTGGGGAGCAGACTATTTGTCTCACTCTAATACTGTCATGGTGGTTCAGAGTGTTGGTGGTACAGCTGAGGGAAGAGAATATTACTGCTCAGAGACATGATCATACATTAATTTCCTGAGCAGGATACTTATATCTGGTGAATTGCAGTTTCCTTTCTAATATTCCTATTCCACAGCCACTTCACATTCACATGAGCCAAGCTCAGTGTCTGTGACCTGCCCAGACACAGCACCAGAGTCCCAGGAGCAGGACATTCAGGCTAATCACTAGCATATTGCATCTGGTTGGGCTGCCAACATCTGTGCTCTCTTGGCTCCACCTCAGCAGAGCATTGGACGCCTGTGGGTATGTTGCTAGAGAAATATTGCTTTTGCTATCTACCACATTCTATGTTAAGCAGCAGGCATATACTGATAAAGTGGCTCTAGGCCAGTCTCTGTGACTTGCTCCCCATCTAATGCCAGTTAGCTGCTGTCACCAAGGTTTCTGTCACTTGCTGATCTCCTTCCTCAGATGTCTTAAAGAAGAGCAAGGCCCACACTGGTTAGGTGAAAAAGTTTGTCTACTGTTTCTTTGCTTTCCAGATCAAACACCATTTATTCAATGAGATAGTGCCATCTAGTCAATCTTTTCTTCACCTCAACAGTGTTTTTAAGGTTTCATCACATTAGGATAAAGCCTAGGTCTTTGACTCTAATAAGAGGAAAAAAGTCTTCTTTGTCATAATCTACCTGAAATATATATAATAGATGCAAATAGTAATTAGTATAATTTTCCCCTATGAAAGGAATTCTGCTGCACAATAATTTGTGGGGATTTGAAGTGTCTCTTTTTTCAGAGAAAGATTTATTTGCTCCTCAAAATGTGTCAGGACAGATCTGGGTTGAGGAAAATCCAAATTTCAGTCTTTATCAGTGGGATTTAGGGCTACATTTCACAGCAAGCAACTGTGAATGGAATACAATAGAGATATGAACCATTCTGTTCACTGTTCTGTTCACCCTCTGCATGTTTGACAAAAGAATACAACCCCCCCCCCGCGCTTCTCCATTAACCACAATAATATCATGAACTTTTTCTCATATGCTTTTCCCACAAACTAGCCACCCTATTTCCTACATTCCCAAATGAAAAAGAAATTTAAATATATTAAAAACTGGACAGCACTGTCATTTTTTAACCTACAGACTGCAAATCATTTGCTTTCACACAGAGCAATCTCCAAGTCCCTATTGATAACAACTCCATAAAAAACAATTTTTAGTTTCTAGCTGTCCTAATGAAATGTGATAAAAGTTTCACTCTTCTAGACACTTTGTGTTCATCATAAATGAATAAAGTGATATGTTACATGTTCTACCAAATGCAGTGATGTCCAGCATGTTATTATTGTTTATTCACAGATGAAAAACACATATCCTTTTTATCATATAGTCCACCATTATGTATCTTTTTCCTTCAACTGATAAAAAAGAGTGTTAAGAAGATGTCCTAATGCCATAAACCATTAGTCTTGTAGAATAGCTCTGGAGCTGTCATTAATGTTTGATATCACAATGGAAGAGTACAGACAAAAGTACACATTAGAAATGCTTATACTTTAGAAGTGCATTTTTTATCTTTAAGGGTGATTTGCCAAGAGCGCCATTTTCTATCTGTTCAAACATTGTACTCATCATAAAGAGAAATACCTAAAATAAAAAAAAAAGTCTGACATAGCACTAAAAGGCTTTTACAGAATATTTGGCCATTTTTTCGAAAATTTTTAATTCTTCAGTAAAAATTATAATCTGAGACATATTTATATCTACATTTTTAATTTATACTTTTCACTGTTAATTGCAATAAAACAAGCTACCACATGATAACAGACCAGCCTACTTATTAACTTTGATTCCTTCAAAATGGTTTTCTCACCTACTTAGATACTTTAAGTGTATATTAGCCTTCAACATTCACATTCTATAAAGTAAACTTTCAGAAGACAAATCAATAACCCCTTTTTATTAGAAGTGCATTTCTGCTTTCAAGTTGGAGCTCAGAAGCACTTGTTTAACTCAAAGGTACATCAAGGAAAAAAGATCAAGCTGGCAGTTGTGAATAATTTGTAGCAGTTACCTTAATCCTCCTTGACTCTGAACCCTTCTACTTTTCCCTTTAACTGTTCTAGGTTATTCATCTGAAACATTTATATACAGATCTACTACTTTTATGATGTGATGTAATAATTTTTCTAATTTATTAAAATATAAACAAAGAAAAAACATTTCAGCTAAATAAAGAAAACATCTGTCCAGCAGAAAAAGTAGGTATTTTAAATAGTTGCTTTAGGAGTACTGCATGCCACTTGTCAATATTATGTAATCCAGGTATATTGATTTTTAACAATTCTAGTTTATATGAAAAATTAAAATTGTGTTGACTCTAACAGACTTGTCAGCTGTTAAAATTATCTTTCCAGACATCACAGTAAAAAGATTTTTACAAAAATATGTTTTTATACTCAATAACATACCTCCATGGATTGAAATGACAAAAAAGTGGTTTCTTGATTCAACCTAGAGCACAAAAAAGGAATCATAAAACAAATGTATCTTGTCTATTCTGCAGTCTCAAGAGAGACTGAGGTGAGCAAATCTGTAATTGTTTATGGTTTTTCTTGTGTCCTAAGAATTTCTACAACTTTATTACTAGTTTGTCTTGTTATCCTAAATTCTAACAATACACAGGACATAAAGTCCTTTGAAAGTTTTATATTGTGTAAGAGGACAGAATTTCATTAGACCGAGCATAAATCGTACATTTATAAGGTTAGATTTCAGTGGCATTTATTTAAATTCTTTTAAAAGCATACTGTTTCTCCCAGTGAATTTTCTTTTTTGTGTGTGTATGTGACATTTCTCTCTCTCTTTCCTTCTTTCTTTCCTTCTCTCTCTCTCTCCCTCTCTCTCTCTCTTTTTCTTAAGTAGAATAATGTTTCACAAAAAGAATTAAAAGTAATAGCAGTGTTACATACTGGTCTAGCCAGGATTATAGTGACATATTGCACTAGGCCATGGAGGAAGTGATGGAGATTCCTGAATATTCTGTTCTAATGTGGCTGAATGACAGAGCTCTGAGGGTTGTGACCAACGGAGTAGAATCCAGTTGCAGGCTAGTGTAGTTACTGGTGTTCCCCAGGGAACAATACTGGATCCATCCATATTCAACTTGTGTCTTGATGATGTGAATGACAGGATGAATAACACTCTCATCAAGTTTGCTGATGACATGAAACTGGTGGCAAGAACCTGGGGGAAGGGGCTGATTCACATGAAGGCTCTGTGCTGCCATTCTGTGGGATCTTGATTGGCTGGCAAGTTGCATGGAGAAGAGCTTTATGAGGTTCAACAAGTATAAGTGTAGAGTCCTGCACCTGGGGAGGAATAACCTCAAGCACAACTACAGATTCAGAACTATTAGAGAGCAGTTCTGCAGAGGAGTATCTAGGACTCTTGGTGGACCACAAGTGACCATAATCTGGCAGCATTACTGCGGCCAGGACAGCCAGTGGTGTCCTGGGGTGTATCAGAATGTGTGTACAGCAAGTTGAGGGAGATCATCCTGCCCCTCTAGTTCACAGAATCACAGAAACACAGAATCACAGAACTGGTGGCAATCACAGGTTAAAGGGGACTGCAGTTGGTCATCTGTCCCTGCACAAGCAGTATAATCTCAGAGTACATGGCACAGGATTGTGCCCAGACGGTTCTTGAATATCTCCAGTGAGAGAGACTTCACAGCCTCTCTGGGCAATCTGTTCCAGTACTAAGTCACCTGCACAGCAAAGTTCTCCCTCATGTTCAGGTGGAACTTTCTGTGTATCAGTTTCTTCCTGTTGCCTCTTGTCCTATTGCTTGGCACCACTCAGAATACCCTGGTCCATCCTTTTGGCACCCCCCCCTTTTAAATATCTATGTACATTGATGAGGATGTCTCTCAGTCATCTCTTCTTCCTCTGAACAGGCCTCACTGTGAGATGAGGTCAATTGGCTGGAGCATGATGCTAATAATGTACGGGCCATCCACTGCAGAGCTGGACTTAATGATCCTTATGGAACAGGCTGTCCAGGGAGGTTTGGACTCTCCCTCTCTGAAGATATCCAAAACTCACTTCGATGTATTCCTGTGTGTCTCTGTCTTGGCTATACTAACATTGCTTCATTTATAAATGCACATAATGAAGGGAACTACTATGTTTAAAAGGTTAAGCACCTTACCCCACATTCATCTCATCAGATGACTTCTTCCTCCTCCTGTGAAACTGTAAATAATGTGTTGTCCTAAAAAATTTTAGGTTGCAGGTTTGTTATTTTTTTCTGCAGGTTTGATGAACTTTTTACTTACTTTTTTTTGTTTGTTTGTTTTTAGAAGAAGGAAGTGCATTTTCAGTTAGTATGAAATAGCATTATAACATTTTACTGGATTCTGTAAATTGTGGAATCGGTTTTTATATCCCTCCTTCCCAAGTTCCACCACTAAGTTTATACTATTAATTCAGCATGGGTTTGTGTCTTGGATCAAGTGAGAATTATTCTTTTGTTGATTTTTCCCAAGTTTTTTTGTGGTGTGTCTTCTTATAAAGGTGTATTTTTTCCTAATGGTTAAGATTTGCAGAGGATATTTGGAATGTAAAGATCATTTCAGATTTGAGATTATGCAATTCTAGTACTCTGTATTCCATAGGTTATCTGAATAAGCAAGTGTGGCCAGTGACGAGGGCCAGACAGCTGACCACAGGGACGGCCGGTGGCTTGGTGGCTCGTTCTGAAAGTTTCCTTTTTGTTAAGTCAACTTCAGCTGAGGACTTCTTTCCCCTTGCCACAAGCCAGGCTTCCCTGGGATGGTGGCCACTGTCCCAAAAGCCAGAGAGCTGCTGAGAGAGAGAGTGGTCTCTTGCCTGGAACACAAAATCAGACACAAGACAGCGTGGTCTGCTCTGCTTGGATTCAGGGACAAAAAGACCCTGGAGAGTGCAAATTTCAGACTTTTATTCTGAAGGTTACAACTTATAACAGGGGATAAGTACACGGGAGGAACAGGGAAGGGTCAGAGGGTCAGGGCCTAGTCGGGAAGGAGTAAGGGAGGAGAGAGTGAGACACAAGATACCATTGTTAACTGAGGGATGGGAGGGGGGAGTTCGACCCCCTTTCCAAGGCCAAACCTAACTCTACCTTCAGAGGAGCCTCACTCTCTAGGCCCCCAGAAATTCCTCAGGGGATATGTAACTCTTTGGGCTTGAACCACCGCTACAAGCAAGGACCTTTAAAATTCTTTATAGACATTGACTTTATAGTTTTTGAAACTACTTGGGAAACAGAGTAACCATAAATGAAAATCTATGTGATAAGACTGTACTCATAACAATAGTCCAAGATGTGACGAGTCAGGGATGTAGGATTGATATTTTTACGCGGTCAATTAGAAGATTTACTAGCTTATGCTGATGTTACTTTTTTTTTTTGCTTGGTGTGCAAATTGATTCAACAAGAAAAAAGAACAAACCTGCAAAAATATCTAATGAAAAATGCAATTAAAATATTAAATAAAGATGAAAAGAGTCCAAAGGTAATGAAGTTTTAAATTTACTTTAAAAAAATTAATAAGTTTGAGTTCTAACATTTTTACATAATGGGAATTCCACCACAGGGTTAACTCTAAAAATTTATTGTAATTGCATGGTAGAATTTCTAAAGAACAGCTTAGACAACTGAATAGTATATAAACTGAAGACTTAGAAAAATTTTAGAAGTGCATATTTTTATTTTCAAAAACGCAATTAATTTTATTACTCAGTGCATAGAGGTACTGATTAAAAAATAACTTATGCTACATCACATACTGTTGCTAATTTGATTCCTCTATGTTAAAATAGACATTTCTGCTGTTTCCAGAGCTGCCTTTTCTCTAATAAGTGTTAGATGACAGTATGATAACAACCTCTAACAACTGTCCATGCTAGCATGCATCAGGTACCTATTAGCAGCAAGAGTTATCTCCCTTCCAGTTCACAATACAGTTGTATTCAGTTTGTCCATTAAGGAGTTTTCAGCAGTTCTTCCTCAGTTACAGGTTTTAAATTTGTGAGTAGTTCCTTAACTAATAAAATAGTACCCAAAATTTTTGAACTGAAAAAAAAAATCTCCCTTTAATAGTCTTACTTAATACTTATTCTCTTTATGAATAAGTAGGACAAAATTTATGTTCAGTTCCTGTAAAGGTAATTAACATGTTACACATTTGTTAATAAACTAATAGTCTCAATTTTAACTTCATGTTAAAAAGACGTTAACACAACTGGGTATCCAGCACTTCTAGTGAACCCCTGCAAAGTTGAAGACCCACACAACAACATGAGGGAAAAAAACCCAAACAGTTTTTATCTAAGTACTCTTGGACTTTAGCCCTTTATTGTGGGAATATATTTGACTTCTCTGATTTCAAATTGTTATTATGAACTGAGTCAAACATGAAAGATAGAATAAACTGATATGAACCATTCTTACTTTGAAAATTATATAGGATCTCTCCAGAAGTGCTTACCTATGTCCTCTATTTAAAATCAATTGCATGGTCATAGGCATATAAAGAAGCTTTTGTTATTAAGGAGTGCATATTTACAGTGTAATGTTTACAGATATACATTCTTAACCCACAGTACAGAATTTATAGATAACAATTTATGAAGGAATGTGAAAAGTCACCCACAATTTTGACTTTAAAATTACCAGTATGGTGCTGAAGGCAAATGTTAATCTCAGTGCAGCCTAAGGAAAATTCATACTGTTTATAAATGGTGATAATTATGAGAGAATTACTTTTTCTGAAATGTTTTTTATGTTTTTTACTCTGTAAGTCAAATTTATTTACAAATTGCTAAAACATGATCTTTTCCATGATGACAAAAAAGGAAATATTATATAATTACATTTTCATTAAGGGGGATGTAGGATGTGCTATTACATTCTTTTAACAAGACCAGAAAAATGTGTACGAGATGTAGCCACCAACTGTTTGGAAAAATTACTTTCAGTTAACGAGGAATCATTATTAATAATTTCAGCTGGGGAGTTCCACAGGGGGCTGTTTAGGCCATGTTGTTTTTCAGTCTCAAAAGAAAAGAGATTTGAATGACAGAAGAAACCATAAGCTTTAAAAATCTGTGGGTGATGGATAGCTGGGCAGGATTGTAAATGTTCCAGAGGACAGGATTAGAATTTACAAAAATCCTGGCAAATTAAACAATTTATACAAAACAAAAATGTGCAAGAAAAACACAGGAATGCCACAACAAAATATACAGAAATTTAAAAAAATATAATTGAATAGAGTGCAGAACCACAAAGTTTTAGCACAGCCTAATACAACAAGTCTGTTACAACACAGACGAACTCTTTAATATATACCACACTATTGTTTCTCAAACCATCAAAATTTCAGGACCTATTTAAGCATACCATAGCTCCTTTCCTGCTTTCTCTATACACATGATACTACTTTTAAGGGTAAGTAGTATCAGGGGAAAGCAAGGGTATACACAGGTAAATAATACAATACTACAAATTCTGTATCTGAACATCATGAGCACTGGAATTAAAGACCATCTGCCTCAAAGTTCAGATATAGCCAGCATATAAACAAAAGGAGTTAACAAAGTGATAACAAGGAAAAAAAATAGTCTTTTATAGTAAACTTTTGATAGTATTGTCATGTAAATATGGGTTCTATGCTGTGGTAGGGAATCCCAAACTTAAATGTTTTGGTGATAAAATTGAATGGGTTTTCAGTAAATGTTAGCTCTGAGAAGAAAGAGAGAGATATTTTATACAAGTATAGATTACATGCCAGGAAATATACATATGCTGTTATTAGTATAATCTCCATAAAATAATTGAATTTCATATGGGTTTCAGTTTTTAGGCTTAGATATATGAACATCTGTATTTTGTTATAAATCAGAATATTCCTTCAGGAGACTAAGAAAAAGGAATTAATTTAATGGAATTTCCTGATTTCTTCAGCAGGCATTTTTTTGTGTCTTTGAAGAAATGTTATGAGACTGACAAAGGTTTTTATTCAGGAAGACTAGGAAGATGTTGTGAAATGTCTATTGTTGGAATACTGCAAAAACTAAAGCATATGGATTAAATATAAATTTGGGAATAATAGCATTTGGCATTTTTTTAAGTGAAGGGGACACAGATATCAGGAAAATTATAGAGTGGTTCTAAATCAAATGCCTGCCTACTGCTCTTATATCAGGTTTTACTTGAATCTGTTTCCAGTTGTGAAACAACTAGGCAACACAATAGTCTGTATAACTTACCGATCTCTTTTACACTATGCTGTTTTTCTAATCTGGAAGCGGATCTTGTATTCATAGAATAATATAATCATTAAGATCGGAAAAGATCTCAAAGCTAATCAAGTCTAACCTTTCACCAAGCACTACTGTGTTCACCACTAAGCCATTTGCCCAAGCACCACATATCTACATGTTTTTGAACATGTCTAGGGATGGTGATTCAACTATTTGCCTGAGAAACCTCTTCTAATGCCTAACCACCTTTTCAGTGAAGAAATTTTTCCTAATCTACAGTGTTCCTTGATGAAACCTGAGCAAAGAAGTTCCTTCTTGTCCTATCTCTTGTCTCCTGGGAGAAAAGGCTCACTACCACATCACTAAAACTCCCTCTTAGGCATTAACAGAAATCAATGAGATCCCCCTTAAGCCTCCCTTTCTCCATGAAAAAAAAAATCCAGAATACTTTAGAAATGCAAAAATAACTAAATATCGGTGTAAAAAATTAATTTACGCTTAAATTAAACGGTAAAAATTTCTATTTCATAGCCTGTTTGGAGCACCCTTAACTTTTACTTTTATCCTCCTTTTGTAATAGATGTCTCAGGATGTTACTGTTGAGAGTGAAATAAGATTTAGGACAATGTTTTTCCTGGGATTTAATTTAACTTTTTAAGTCTAAGATACTTAGTAAAACCTTTGCCAAGAAAATTAGAATTAATGGAAGATGGTAATACACACTGTTGGAATTCCTTCTGGAATTTGTCTCCGTATTCATCATCATAAAAGTAGAGGAAATTGTTTTCTATGCTGAATTATAGAAAGTAATTAAAATTCAAGTTGCAAAAAGACCAGTGAAAACAACATTTTATTACCTTTTTTTTCCCCTGACCTGTTGAAATGGACGTACAGTATCATGGCCCAGTACTGAGTCATCACAGAGTGATAGTTATCATCTGGTACTTTCCATGGTGGGAATTATTAAAGGAGATTGAAAATGTAATAGTCTATTTAGTAAATGATCACTATCAATGGTTTTTACTGGTGTGATAATCTCAATAGAATAAAGCATTTTCATTTTATATTAGCCTCTTTCTTGTTTTCTGAAATTGAGATGACTGCAGATCTGGTGAAATTTAAATAAATTGTGAAAACAAGCCTTAAAAACTTGACAATTGTTGAAGAAACATCCTGCAGCACTGGAATCTTGCTAAGCATTTAAATTATTGCTGAATAATGTCCTTGAGTTGTGTGTGTTTGCAAACTTGGAGAATAAATCACTTTTTACATTAAATAAAACCAAATTACTTCCAGGAGGCAGCGTTCCTGTTCTCTTTAAAGAGCAATTAATTTCTGGCAACACAATGCAATGAACTATCTTATTGATATTTTCAATTTATATTCATAGAAATAATGTATAAAAATAGCATTTTCATCTAAGCCTGAGAGTGTATAACTAAAACTCCAAAGATTATTTTACAGAGCAGGAAAGTTTGTGGACAGAGAGAATTTGTAATTTTTCTGGATCAATATTTTTGTTCACAGAAGAACTAAGATTATGCTTAAGGATTATTAACATATAATTTCCTGATTTAAGCACTTGGAAGCTTTCTATGTAAAGATCAGAGTGCTGCCACAATCAACTAATGTTGTAAAGAAGGTAGTAATATATAGGTTTTTGCACTCAATTTCAATTCTAGGTGGCTTTTTTCTCCAGTCGGTTAAAACTAGAGCAAAATAGTTTAGCGTAATTGTTCCCAAAGACAATCAAAATAATATAGGGAAAAAAGGTTGTTGTGAGCTTTAGGTTAATTTAGACCCTTAAGACCCTCTGTTTGCAAAGTATATTTAGTTTAAGAGGCATATTTGGACTTGCATTGTGGTTCTTCTATCAGAACTCACATAATGCCGCTGTCCTAAGACAAACAAAGGAATGAGAAGTACAAAACACAATGAAATGTTGTGAGAAAATTTAACTTGAGAAATAAAAGGAAGTTAAACTCTTAAAATAAGGATTTTGTTGAGTTGGTTTGGGGTTTTTCTTTGTCTTTTTCCCCCCTAGCAAAATAGTAACAACACTGCATGATGACTTCTGCAGAGACAGAACCGACTGTTCAGCAGGTTGAGGGACCTAAGACTAATGTATTTTTATGGTGGAAAGTTTGAGGTCTTTAACTTGGAGACATTGATGAGGTTCTGATGCACCCATTTGATTTTCACTGTTAAATGTTCAGCTCAAACCCTAGTTAAGAAATTTAAAAATAAAAAGAACCTTATTATTTTAATGCAAAGAAAGGGTAAATACATATCTTGTTATTCTTAGGTTCTTTTTTACAACATATGTAAAATACTTTGGGGAAAAAAATCTGCCAACCTTAAGCCATTAAAAAAACCCCCAAACCAACAAATAAACCCAAACCCCAACAGCAATACCTCAAAATAAACAAATAAATAAACAAACAAACAAACCATTGTAAAAAAAATACACCAACAACCAACAAATAAAAAAAACCCCCACAAAACTAATTTATCTAATGCAAACACCATGGAAAAACTGTTAGAACTTGGCAACCCTGCAAGCACTGAATGGATAATCTGTTAATAGGATGTCTTGAATAATCTTAAGATTACAGAGGCATACACACTTCCTCCAAAGCATGCAGATTACCGTTATAGCTTCTAATATTCTCCTTTTATATGTTAATTACCATTAGCATAAAACTAACATAAATTTCATGTTCTGTGTATGCATAATTTTTCTATGTGTCCTTCTTTTCTACTATTTAAAGAGATACATTTTTACTTTCTGTATTTTCTAATATTTGTTTACCAGATTTTAAATTTTGAGCATTAATCTTCATTAATGTTGCACTGGAAAGAGAAAAATGCCTGTAGACAAAAAGTTGGAAAGTAATTTGCTGCAGGAAAATCAATTTTAGATTGTTTTTATTAAGCTAATGTGTAACCTCAAACCTTATTAATGGAATAACCATGGTTATAGTATTGATAAATTTAAAAAATCTTAGCAATTATAAAGAAATGCATCCAGGTCCATGGAATGAATGTTAATTCAATGATGAATCATTTGTATTTGATGATCATAAAGGAGATTTGCTGCATTAATCTGTTTTCTTCTGCTGCTTTTATAGAAAACATTCCTTTTTTGCATTCCCATATTTTAAAACATCCATGTCCAGTCAGACTCTCTATTGCTTTTACCCTTATGAACTTTCATCAATCGTCAAAAAGTATTCTGATCCCTTTCAAACATGAAAATAGATACTTTATTATTATTATAATTATTTTTATTCCCCCCCTCCCCCCTCCCCAGAACTGAGATCTTAGAATATGGTTTGATTTTGTTTATTACCTTCTGAGCATTAAACTATTTTGTTTTCCAAAGGAAATTTTTATGTTCAAATAAACTTCTCAAGTGATAATTTAAACTGCTATGGTGTGCAGACTGAACTCTTGTACACAGACATCCCTGGAGTTTACTGGTCTCCACAGAAATTCACAAATTCTAATTTCCAGTAGAGAGCTTAAAATTGATTTTTCTTCAAAACACTGTTGGGGTGTAGGGAGAGGAAGATTGAATACACTTGAAAGCTTAGGCTTTTATTGGCTGCTTTTCTTACATAAAACATGCTTCTATCAAAATGTACTATTCGAGGTTTAAGTCAACTGATATTTGTGTAAGGTATATGCACGTTAATTATTTGTGGTTTTTATAAGTATTGAAGAAGCAATTTACTTGCTTTGTTGTATATCTAATGTCTGACTATTTATTGTCAGTGGTGATAGAAAGCTTTTGTTTTGTGTTTTTCAGATCTCAGGATAGAGTATTTTTGATTGTGTTCCAAACCTGCAAGCTCAGGGTGAGTAATAATTCTTGTTATTTCTTTATCCTAAATTTGGGTAACTGTGAATAACTGTTTTCTAACATATGACCATATTTCCTAGAACATGAAAAAAACCCAAAGAAGTCTCACCCAGTCTATGATAACATCAACCAGGGATATCAGTGATTAATTAATCTCAGTAGGTTTCAAGATATTGTGAGGGGAAATGGGTTTCTTTTCACTAACCTCATAACAGTAAAATGAACTTATGTTTTGTTTGTTTGTTGTGTTTTAACATAGTTTGACTGAAGACATCATGACATAACTGTATTTCAATGCTGTATTTGAACATGTTGCATTTTGAAACTAATGTTAATATAGTCACCAAATACAGAAGGTGATGCAATTTCACAGTGAAAGAGATAGTATGAACCAAAGAAGCAAAAATCTGAAAAAATGACAAAGGTTCTCCAGATTTAAACTGCATTTCTGTACACTAAATAATCTGGTGAGAAACCATCTTTTAGGAGTGAACCAGGGCCAAGCAGCAGAAAACAGTAATACCACCATGCTAGAGGTTTCATCAAAATTATTTCTTTCTGTCAGGATTTTTATGTTACAATGTGGGGGGTGAGAGATAAGATGGATAGCTGTTATAATGGAAACTAAAATTTCTGGAAACCTGTGGTTGCCATAAATGAATTTTTATTTTCTTCCTCGTACTAAGTATTTTGAGAAACATAATATTTAACATGAAGTAATTTTTTAAAAATTCATTGATACTTAGCATGTTCCTGAAATAATTTAATAAGTAATGTAATAAATCTATCGAGACAAACAAATTTAAATAGGTTACCAAAGTATTCTCCTGTGTTTTAAGCTTGTTTCATAATATTAGACATAACAAAGTAAAGTGACTGTTTCGTAACAAGGGACAATATGATTATCATGCAATTGAGATCAAAGTCATGAGTAAGCCTCATTTGTATAACACAAATAGCTGTCATACTGTGCATGCATGGGCAGCAAACAGCACTTCTAGACAGTGAAAACCTAAGCCCAGGAGAACAGATCTGTCAGTTTTGCTTTGTTTCCATTCACTGTGTGAAGGTAGTAGTTTAATTTTGCCATGTTGTTACTTTTGTAATGCGTTAAAAATTTTGAGCTTTATGGCACTTTTCACCTAAAATTTAAGATTTTTTTATTATCAATTTAAAAAAATCATGTAAATTATTCTTTCTTAATATTTGGGCAGCTCTGGTGGACTTTATTTCCATTTTGTTTCTGTAGGTTTTCCATGACGTTATTTCTTGCTCTGAAAACTGAGCACAGGAAAAGCTGAATAACATTGACACTCTTAAAATACTGGTGCTGATTTTCTGAATCTTACCATTTTATTTTGGGGTTTTTGAACAATGACATTACATTATGTATATATTTAAAGTATTGCTTAATCAATTAATGATTTCAACTTTCTTATTCATTTAAGAATTACACAATCATTCCTATGGAGATTTGAAAAAAAATTAACTTATATAGAAACAATGGATGAAAATAAATATAACACTGGAATATGAATATCAGAAATTTACCCAATCTTATGTCAAGGTCATGTCCATGCCAGCCTCTAAGGGCAACATTTGTATTTCTATACTAAATAAATAAATAACAATTAAAAATAACTAGACAAATCTAACTAAATGAAAGCACCCACAAAAACAAAAACTCAAACCCTTTTCCTCTGATCTACTTCTTTTACAATTTTTTCTAGTTCTCTCATAGTTAGTTCTTAATTTTACCTCTTTTCATATACTTAATTTTTCTGTTGTCTCATGTGATTAAAGAAAGAAAATAAAATTTCTGGACTATGACAAATTTTCTATAAAAAGACAGAAATCAGGCACTTAAATTTGCAATACATTCCTTTAGAGATAAATATTATTTTTAAAAAAACTATACAATGGAAGAAAACAAAGATATCTGTTTCTTGACACCTTGTGGATGATCTGAGATGAGTCTGTACGGGGCAGCATACAACTTTAAAAGTTGTGAAGGATGTGTCTCTCGCCTTAGGATGTTAATTAGTTGAATCAGTTCTGATAACTTTCCATAGCTGTCCTTCTCAATCTTTTGGTATTTTTTATATCAGTGAAAGCACTGGCAGGGAGGAAGTAGAGATGGAGAGTGATCTTGAGTTGTTTTGATGTTTAGCTTGTGATGTCTGTTTCTACAGGCTGACACTTATGAAAATAATTGCCATCAACCTGTGTTTGTGACATTTAATTATCCCAGAAATACCAAAATTTTTAATTTTTTATCATTTCTTATATCTTTATATTATCTAAAAAAAAAACCACAATAAACTTCTATTTTTCCATTTTAAAATTAATCTTTTTGAAGACAGACTTTGCAGACATAATCTCAAAATGTCATTTAACATGAATTCTTCTGAGTCCTGTATCACAAATTATCAGATATATTTCTGCAGGTATGCTTGCATGTTAATTTGAAACACCTTGATGCTAGTTACTGCATTTAACATTGTATTTGGAAAACTTTACTTTTGATTGCCTATTTACCTATGAATGGATGGAAGTAAATACAAACAAATATGGGCTTATATATTTAAAATACATTAGTCTTCCTGAATGCAGATTTGTTCCTATACAGTCTCTGAATGCATTCATGTTTTATAGATAGACACATATATATGCATACCTAAAAATGTGTATTTATATGTATCTAATGTGTAAGGTAACATTTTTGTAAAAGCCCTGTAAAAGTGCTTACCCACTTATTTTTTAATGTAAATTTTAAGCAAAAGGCAAAAGTAGTACAGTAAATTTATCTTTAAATACTTTTCATACTGGGTTCACTAGCATGTAGAAAGGTATGGATAGATATTTTGCATGTCATATCATGGCAAAAGTAAAAGGTTGTATGTAAATTGAGAGTAAGTTCTGAGATTCTTTTGCTGTTTTTGTTTTTTTTTTTTGTTTTTTGAAGTCATAACAAATAGCTCCTGCTGGAAAAAAAATATCTTTCTGAAAGATTGAAATGTACCACCTGTAAAAGTTATTTCTTTTTTTGAAACACAAAATAATCACTAAATTATTTTTTAAATTAATGAATAAAATCAATGAAAGTTAACCAACTTGCATACAATGTGAAATGGAAGAAAAATAGCTTTTATGCAAAAAACAGTTTCCTTTTTTAGTAAGCTTTGAAAATATTTGAAAATATTGATTAAAAAGTGGCCACAGCCTAGGGCAAATTATCATTAGAATGATAATATGCAATCCTGATGATATTCTCTTTTGTACCTCTGAGAATGTCATTGCTTCTCTTGGGAGTATGATTGTTTCTGAAATTAAAATAAGCTTTAAAAGAAAAGGTAGGTTGAATCTCATTTCCAGATTGATGGAGCTAAACATACAATGAGAGTAAATCTCTTCTAATGTAAACTAGAGACCCACATTACAATCCTCAGCATTTTGAAATGGTGATTTTATCCTGTTCTTTACAAAGAACTTTGCTAGTTTTTAGCCAGTAATAACTGTCCCTCGAAACTTGCTTAAGAGACAGGACTTGTGGACAAGGGACATGGCTTATATGTAGCTGCAAAAGATACAAATTTGTTTGAAATTAAAGGAAGTTGAGAAAGGAAGAAATCCTGGTGTTATACAGATAAACATGCATCAATTTTGGAGTAATTTTCTCCACTTACATAACTCAAATTATTTCATGTGTGGCAGAGATGCCTTTCCTGGACATACTAAAAATCACTTGTAATGAACACAGTATTGTACAATTGTCAATAGATTATTAGAAATTTTCTTAGATTGATTTTCTAAAATATCTTTGAACTTCTTCATCAATTCACAGCCATCCCACTAAATGCAATTTTTCTTGGTTGCTGTCGGGATATGGGAAATGGGAAGAAATATTTTGATCCTATTACCTGGTATTTAAAAGCTGTGTCAGTATCTGCTTACATAAGCTTAGAGTTACTCCCTTTTTAAATTATGTGGAATAGGAAATGTAAATTACAAGCTAAAGGTAAAATTGTCTCTTTCATTCAGTCCCTAACATTATTACAGAACATATGAAAATAGTGAGGGCTTAGTATGCAACATAGCAAGAACTTTTTAATTTATATTAGTAGAGATTTACAAACTTTCCAAAGGAAGAAATTTCTCCCCAAGACCAAAAAATACTGTTCAACAATTTTGTAATTCTGCAAGAGAAGGGTCATCCTCAGGACAGCTGGCCTCCTGACCTGGTAGACAGGGGCAGGGAGCAGAATAACTCCCCTGTAATCCAGGAAAACCCAATTTGTGACCTGATGAGCCATTTAGATGCTTCTATGTCAATGGAACCAGACAGGATCCATCCTAGAAGGATGAAGAAATTGGTCGTTGGGCTCACGAAGCCCCTCTCCATCCTCTGCTATAAATCCTAGCTCACCAGGGAGGTCAAGATGACTGGACCTCCTTTCTTTGGTATGCAGGTACTTGTATCTTTCCTAAGCATTATTTTCACTGGGCTTGTAAAGAACGTAAAATAAATGAGCCACTCATTTATGCAACTACCTTGTACAAATGGACAGGAAGATGGAATTTGTCCAGTAAATTTCTAAAGAACTTTATAAATGTCATATGCAGTATCCAATGTATTGCTTAACACATGGGAACTAGAATTGAATCCACTCTTTGTTGTGTCTTTTATTTTCTCCATATTTTATATTTGTCATGAAAGCAGAGAAATATTAACTTTATCCATGGCAGTATTGAAAGTGCTGTTAAAGCACAAGTTTATGAGAGATTTGATAATTTAGAATTCACATTGAAAACAGAAAATTTAAAATAGACAGAATATTTAGATAGTTGCTATGCTATTGGACACATGCTTCAAATGATAATGTCCTTCCTTTTCATCTTCATCCACCTTCTGCTCATGAATGAAACAAATTTTCCCAGAGAATAATCTTGTTGAAAAGTATCTCACGAATTGTCAACATTTGTGGATCTGTAAAGAGTTGAGCTGAAATCTGATCAATACTTGTTTGATGAAATTGCAAAAGCAAACTTTTTCTTCCATTTAGTATACAGTTATGGTTGGTGTTCAGAAGTTAAATTAGAAGCTGTCAAGTGAAAATACATGTCCAACACTGCATTTTCTCAATACTTACTATCTCTGAACAAATATTAGAACAAAACCCATGTTAACTTTCAGGGAAATGTTGTGTTCTTTTGAGCATGTACATGTGCTGTTGAAGAGTTTCCCTGAGTCGTTATGCTTAGTAAGATATTGTATAGAAATAAAACCTGAAAAAATGCGTAATGAAAAAAAATCCCTAAATTATAGTCTACATATGATGATGGGTCCCATAAATGCATGATTTCCTGCACAGATAGAGGAAAAATTCCTTAGCGGCCCACTTTCAAAGATTTCCCAATAGCTCCACCCACATTCGCTTGGACATTGAGTACAGTAAAATCTGATCTCAACTGGGTATTTCAGAATTTTAAGGAGAAAATCACTTACATATCATGTAAAGAAATACAAAACTAACTGTATGTTAGCCATAAGCAAAAGGCTGTTAAATTATTTTAATTCATAACTCCAATTAAAAATAGTGTTTTGAATAGAACCATCAAAGCGCACAACACAAAATCTACATCAGGTCAAAGATTCAGCTGTTGCAGCATTATTTTTCCAGTGGAGCTTGGCTGTGAAGGTTTAAGTAATTTTTCTTCTGACCTAGCTTCCATCTTCTGTCAGTCAGCTTGCCTGTTCCATTCAGCTCACTGTATTACACTGAAACGGAAAAGTGGAAAAAGATAATGAAGAAATCTGAAAATACTTCAAATTTTGGTACTTTTAGATTTCATTATTGAATATGCTTAGTAAAGTTTCTCATGTATTATGAGGCAAATTCAACCAACCTTTAAAATATATTTTTTAAAAATGGCATTCAGAATGCCATTCCTTAGAAATTTTAATCTAATTTTAAAAATTTAAGTAACTAGAGAGGAGAAAAATAAAGTACATGTCTTGTACACATATTTCTGTGCACTCCTAGCAGTTCCTTTCAGTACAATCTCTTCCTTCCATGTCCTACTAGATCACTGGCATATGTGTGTTGATAAATTGCTTGCAGTACATCTGAATGAACAACTTGAACAGGTGTATGCAGCTTCTAGGATACTATTTTCTTTTTTGTTTTTTCCCCCATGACCTATCAAAGGTAAGGAATTTATGTACTATGGTTTGTCCTTTTGACTACTGATAACGCTATCAGTGTTTATCAAAGTTTGTATCTGAACTGAAACTTGATATTTATTTGGACTATGCATATACTCAGAGACAACAATTAGTCTCAGGCCAAATCATCTTCTCAATAATGATGAATTAGGGGATGAAAATACAGGTAATCTGCATTCAGAAAACAACATTGAAATGTATTTATGTCTGCAAAAGTCTTTCTGCAGAAAGTAGGTAATTCTAGAAGTAATAACAGAGATTTCATCGTGTGACTGAGCAGAATTCAGCACCCCATATGTCAGCTTTACATGACAGATTATTAATAAACTGCCACTCTCATCAGTAAATGCCAATTGGTAGTGACTGCCCTTTCTGAATTTGAATTTCCAGAATTTTATTCTTAAGTATTCTTACTCTCTATTACACTTTCTTTCCATGCAAGCTATTCTCTTTATATAGAAAATATACTTAGTTCTTTTACCATATACATTATAAAAAATAAAGATAGCAGAATATTAGTACACAAATCAGCTTTACTCACTTTGCCATGCAGAAAATGAAGACTGGAGAAGCTAGGGCTATTTTTGTACCTGGGCATATGGGAAAGGTTATGGGAAATATTCCAGTGCATAGTAGAAACCAGACTTCTCTCTACAGAGAGATACAAATATATTGTTAATAAATTATGGGGGTTTTCATAATTGAGAGTTTTTTACTTGCTTCCAAAATATTGAAATACCTTTTGCAGATCAATCCCAGTGAAAATCTCACAATTTCCATTAATCTTTGAGATAGGTTATATACAGATATACTCTGTATCATGAAATGTCAGATAATCCCTCCACAAAGAATAGTTCTTTATGAAGTAGGAATGAAACTATTGCATAATATGAACAAGATGTTGATGTGAGGCCTACTTTGTGGCATATATATGCACTTTCAGAAGATTTTCCTGTGTCAAATGCATGTCTTCTCTCTTCAAATTCCAAAATATTTAGGGTGATCATAAACATGCAGTGGCAAACATGTACAAAAGAAACTTCTGTGAGAGTCTGTTTTGAAAGACAGCTAGCAAAAGCTTCCTCCCAAAATGCAACTCAGGCTGCAAATGTTCATCGCTAATTAATCTTAAGCTAACCAAAAGCATAGGTGAAAATGAGTATCTTTTGTTTTCTTTTTTCTTTTCTTTTTTCTTTTCCTTTTCCTTTTCCTTTTCCTTTTCCTTTTCCTTTTATTTTTCCTTTTCCTTTTCCTTTTCCTTTTCCTTTTCCTTTTCCTTTTCCTTTTCCTTTTCCTTTTCCTTTTCCTTTTCCTTTTCCTTTTCCTTTTTCTTTTTCTTTTTCTTTTTCTTTTTCTTTTTCTTTTTCTTTTCCTTATTTGTTTTCTTTCTCTTCCCTTTTTTTTCTGTTGCTTTTGTTTTTTCCTTTGCTTCTTTCAAGTTTTTTCTTTTACTTTTCTTTCTGTTTTTCCCTATTTCAGGTACAGAATTGTAAAAGAGCAAGAATAGGCAATTTTCAGAGTATAATTTGCAATTCCTTTACTTCTACATTAAAAATAAATTTCACTGTATTTTTAAGGCATCATCATTTTTAGGGCATCATATCAACTCTACTGTCCATAAGGAGATAATTGAAGTAATTGTTTTTCAGCTATATCTCTTTTTAAATGTATGAAGATCTAGCATAACAGTAATTTCAGAATGTTTGTTGAAGTAAATTTAATTGGTAGGAGTTGAGTGGAGGCACATATTCTTTAGAGAGGTTCTTTGATGTTTGTACTGCTGCCTTTTAAAAGAAATTCAGAAGATAAGGAGAATAGTAGGAGCTCAAAGATAATATGAGGCTCTCACATTCCTGAGTATCTCAGAGCCTTTGCTATCTAGAGGTTGCTTTTGAAATGTGGTGTTTCCATCTGATACCTTGGCTTTATCTGCCTACTGTCACTATCTGTCACTGTTGACCCATCACTGACCTAGAGTATTTGGAAGAACTGTTACAATTTCCCACATTCAATAGTTATTTCACTCCCTTCCTGGCCAAAACTTTTGCTAACAATTCTGGACTTCAAATTTATTAGCTACAGTGATGTGCATTATCCACAGAAATATGTAGGGAATACCTTTAGGATTTGATATCTGAGGTCAAAAGGTTTTATTCTGTACTGTGATATAATTATTCACCAAGATCTGCCTGGATCTTTAAATGTTTTTGAAGAATGATTTGTATTCAAAGACCACCGAGTCTGAATATCCTGCCACAAACAGGGATATCTATCACCAGAACAGATTGCTCAAAGCCCCTGACCTTGAAATAGTTTTAGGGGGACACCCACAACTCGGGACAACTGGTCCAGTATCTCTCCACCTTCATCATAAAAAAAAATTGCTAATGTCTAGTCTTATTCGTTATTTAATCTTCTAAGTTATTTAGAAAAAATTAAGACTAATCTTTAATTTCTACCAGGTTTCCTTTTGGTCATTCCTAAAAATTACATTTCTACATAGTTTTCCATCGGTGTCAATCTTGACTTTTTATTTTCCTTCCCCATTTATCTGAAAGGATGCCTAGTTGCTGGAGAAAAGTTGACTGAAAAATGTGAAAAATTTTGCTTTTCTTTTTTCATTCTTTGTTTTTTAGCTGCCTCTCTGCAGACTCCTTTATATTTACCAATTTCAGGACATTTTTAAACATGGAATCTCCCCTAAGTATCTTAAAGAGCTATGACTACCATTACTGTATTCTTTATGAATTTTTTTTCTCTAGTTTTAATACGGTAAAAAAGTGCGGCAATCCCAGGAAATTTTCACCCTTTAAAATAAAAATTACTTCTTCTCCAGATAGTGAGATACATGTTTCTATTTGCAGTTTCCAAGAACAATTATAATTATATTCATCCAGTTTAATTACATTTTCTGTTAAATTTCAGAAACTGTGGAAAGAAAGTTACTGCTGTTTTAAATAAGTTCTCTTTTCTTCACGGTTTGATTTGCCAATCTCAGAAGAGGACAATATTTCTGTTATGAGGAATTACCTTAAAGCTTTTAGTGCAGGGAAATAGTGGGCTAAGAGTGTTCAAATACCACTGCATGTAACATACATATTTAAGCAATTCCTCAAGTGCATATGTGACTCTAAATTACCCATGAGAAATATCTAAGGCAAGATCTTGGCTAGCCTCAGTGGCTCATGTCATCTCGGAAGGATATGTAGCCTGAAAAAACCTCCAACACTCTCCCACGTCCCATCCCTATAAAACAACAACAACAAAAAAAATCAAAACCAAAATAAAACAAAAAACCAAACAAACAAAAACCTGAAAGAAAATTGGGACAAGGTAGTAAAACATTGCATCAGTTTCCTTCTTTTCTGCTGCTGCTGAACATGAGATAGTTTAAACCAACGGAAATATGTATTGGCATGACATGTTCCCAGATAAGAAGCTGAAAGAATATTACACCTTTCAGCCTGAATCTTCCCCATACGCCAAAACCATGAGCATGACTCTGTATGTTAGTGCAGGGATGACACCATTCATTTATTCTTCCTAAATGAGTTCCTTCATGTCCAGCAGGATGTCTATTGGTCCCGGTTTGTCTCTTTTTATTAGTTTTAAATATCCATAGAGCTTATTTTCCTAGGTACTTTTGAACCAATCAGAAAAAAAAATGGAAATAGAGATTGTGAAAAATGTAGTAGATGATATTTCCCC
This sequence comes from Petroica traversi, assembly GCA_025920805.1. Classification (NCBI taxonomy): domain Eukaryota; kingdom Metazoa; phylum Chordata; class Aves; order Passeriformes; family Petroicidae; genus Petroica; species Petroica traversi. The sequence continues at coordinate 264,895 of JAHLSL010012977.1, forward strand.
TCAACAGGTGTCCACCCCATCGTAAGACAGAAGACCACTCTCCTCCAGATTATAACCTTAAGAAAATGCTTTTCCTGACGTTTCTTTTTTCCTTCTCTCTTTCTTTGGAGCCAACGCTGCATTTGCCAATCTTTTAAAACAAAAGGAAAGGCAAAGAAATGCTCTGTGTAAAAATACTGTATGTTTTGTCATGCCACCTCTATGTTCCTTTCTAACCAAAGCAATCCACTCACAGAGTAAAAGAAAGAGAAACAGATAATTAATAACTTTGAATAGTGTTCTTGCTCTGTTGCTTGGTCTGTTCTGACTGATTATTATTGCTCTCAGACAGCTCTTTCTCCTTATGAAAGGACAGATATTTCGGTGCTGTGGTGATGGCCCTCAAGAAATATCTTGGTAGCTGGAAGAGTCTCATTATGTTTCAGCCTAGCAAGCCAATCTGAAAATAAATGCCCAAAATACAATATATGGATCTAAGGGTGACACTTCGACTTTATAACCCAATATTAGTTTGCTGCATTAAGTGTGAATTTGGAAGGCAATTCACTGTTAAGGCAACACAGTAATCTAAATCTTTTTAAGTACAGACCTTCAGCATCAGTATCTGATTCTGTCATAACCACACTGCCACAAGGCTGCAGTTATTGATCAGGAAAGAATGATAGAAAATTTGGCATGGTGGTTTTGGCACACATTATGTTGGGTACCTCGCACAGGGTGAAAGACACACCCTTGAGCTGTTACATCCTCAGTAAAAGCTGGTGCATGGCATTCTCCTTGTTACAGACCATGAGGACTTTGCTGAGATGTGTGATCTATCACAGATTATTTGTCATGTCTACATCAAAATGTACATATTTCTTAGTTAAGACATGTGGTCATTTTTACTACCCTTACCTTTTTGCTCTTCTTTAAGCATATAGGGTAGAACTGTGGTTAATCAGCAGCATGTTTCTTTTACTTTCTCCTGCTGACATGTACAAAATTATAGAAAACACTGGCATCACTGACATAAAAAACTAGAAGGGAGTGATGTTGTAGGTATTAGCTGAAGAGAAACAAATATTTCAAGTCCTGTACATGAGTGCCCTGCTGATTCGTGGTGGTACACAAGTACTACAATCACAGAATGGTTTGGATTGGAAAGGACTTTAAAAATCATCTAGTTCCAACCCCATTGCCGAAAAGAGGGGCACCTTCCAGACAGGGGCAATACTGGATTGCTCAAAGTCTCATCCAAGCTGACCTTGAACACTTCCAGGGATGCCACATTCACAACTTTTCTGAGCAACCTGGTAGCAATATCTTGTCACCCTTTGTAAAGCCTGATCTTCCATCCATGAGTTTATTTTCAAGAGTCTTAAGATACTACTTTTCCCTGAGTTGGCACAAAGAAAAACTTGACAGAAGTTCCTGGGAGATTAAAAAACAAACTTTACTGCCAAAGCTTAGAAGATCAGGGATTTGTCATAATTTAAATAAATATTCAATCAAAGCATTTCATAAAATAACAAAAAAATATTTAAATCACCCAGATTTCAGGAAGAGGAAATTAGGGAGTAGAAAAGGAGAGAAAGAGAGCACAAGAGAGAGATAAGAAAGATGTTACTACTGCCTTGGATCTAGTGGGGTCTCAGCTGCTGTAAAATCCAAGGACAATTGGAATGTGACCTATTGTGCAATGTCTTCTATTGCTCTGGTTTCCGGTGGCCACACCCTCCCCTAGGTGGGGTTTCAAGCCTTGCGGCTGCTCTGGGGTAGATTGGGCCTCCAGGGTGGGGTGTGGGGCTTTGCTTCCAGTGTTCCAGGTGTGCCTGGAACTAGAGCCTCCAGGCAGGAGGAGTGTAGAGCACTGCCCTATCACATTTTCCTCAGAACTTTGTTCCGTTCCCTATATACACATGCTTCAGTTGTTTTGAGCCAGTAATCATTTGCATCAGTCTCCCACACCCCCACAGTAAATAATTTCTTTTAAGTATCTAATATAACTATCTCCTGTTACTTTACCATTTTTGAGGCCCTCTTCTCTCTGACTTCCTTGTGTTGGGATCCTGGTCCTGGATCACCTCAAGAGGAGAATCTTCCCTTGATCTTCTTGCTTTGATGCAGCCCAGGATGCTCTTGGCTTTCTGGATTGCAAACACACACTACTGGCTGATGTCCAGCTTCCATTCACAAGAATTCTTCTTCATAGGAGTGCTCTCAATGAGTTCTTCGCCCAGGCTCACCCATGTCTGGGACTTCCCTGACCCTAATGGAAAACCTTGCAGTCGTACTTGTTGAACTTCATGATGATTCTGTGGCAGTACTGCTCAAGTTTATCCAGATCCCCTTGGATGGCATCCATCATCTGCTTTGTCAATAGTAGCACTCAGGTGTCATCTGCAAACTTGCTGAAGGTGCACTTGATTCCACTGTCTGTGTCATTAGTAAAGATAGTAAAGAGCACTGCTCCCAAGACAAACCCCTGAGAGGCACTGCAAGCCACCAGTCTCCACAAAGACATTAACCAAAGCAGCCTGGTTCCACTCATCTAGCCAACTCCTTACTCAACAAATAGTTCACCCTTCAAATCCACATCTCTCCAGTATGGAGACAAGAATGTCATGTGCAACTGTATTTAAGAACTTATAAAAGCTTAACTAGAGAACATGAGTGAGTTTTCCTTCATGAACTGTTGTAGTCATTCCATCATGGAAGGCAACCATGTCAGTCAGGTATAATTTGCCATTAGTGAAATGCCTGACTGTGTCATGTCATCTCTTTGTTTTGCATGTGCCTCAGCCTTCCTTCCGTGAAGATTTATTCTATCATCTTCACAGACACAGAGGTAAGGCTCATTGGTCTGTAAATCCCCATCTTCCTTTTTCCCCTTTTCAGAAACAGGAGAGGTGTTTAATTTCTCCCATCAGTGGATACTCTGCCTGATCCCCATGAGTTTTCACATAACATGGGGAGTGCCTTGGCAATTACATCAACCATCAATCCCAGACCCTGGGGTCTGTGTCATCAGGCCCCATTCATTTGTGCTTATTCAGTTTCATCTAGTAGTCATACCTGGGAGGGACTTCAGTCCTGTAAAACCTCACCTAAAGCGGTTGAATGTCAGTTGTACTTTCTGTAGAGAGCTTTTTAGCAGCCATTTTCAAATTGATTGTCTATTTCCTTACAGAAGGTAGCTTGCAGATGTAGAATGTTGATAACTATTAATGTTAAGTCGGTTACACTCAGATTTTTAACCCTTTAAAAAGAGGTCTTGACCTCTAATCAAGGTGTAATTTTTTCTCCAATCGAGATTGTGTTTGTAGAATCTTTACAGAGAAACCTTGAAAAGAATAGTACTGGGAATATTGACTTCAAATTCGGCATAATTTCATAGAATAAATGACCTCAGGAAGCCATCACTCACTCTTAATTAAATTTCTTGATCTAGAAAACTTGTGGTTTTAGTCAGAGTTGCCAAGAATCCTATGCAGTTTGTCTCAAGTTTGATAACATGTGCCAGGATCTCACCACGTTTTCTTAAATATAGACTCCTTAATATTTTAATTATTATTAAATAAACTAGGAAGTAGAGATCTTAAAAGTAGGATATAAGAAATATTTAGGGCAAAATTTAGTTTGGTCTTCAAGATTCTAAAATGGCACAGATACATCAAGATTATAGTATCCTAGTCCTTTGCACTGAGATTACAATATTCAGTTATATGGTATAAGTGAATTATTTACTTGCAGTTTGATTACATTCATCTGCTCTTGTTTATGATTTTACTGCTCCTGTATTTACACATGACCTAGTTTTCTTTGCACTTACACCTACTGCAAGCATTTGTAACAAAATAGGTTGAACACAAAAAAGATTAAATATTTAAAGGCACTCCTCATGGTACTCTTCTGCCCTATTTCACTAGTGAAAATGACAAGATAATACTTTAAGCAGTCAGTGAATCTATTTTATTTGATGAGATATATGTGCTGCAGATATTTGCAGATTTAATAGTTTTTATATAAATTACTTTAAAAGTACATCTGCAAAAATAGAAATTAAGTAGGGATTATCTATACAACTACTACTCTTGTAAAGAAAACTGTATTGTTTTGTTTTTCTAGTCATTCCTACTCTTGCAGTAGTTTGCCTAACGCCCCAGACTCATTTCATGTCTTTTCCTACTGTTTAGTCTCCTCAGTAGATTGCTAATCTACTTTCAAGATTGGTCTAATTTTTGAACGGCAAAAGAGCAGATAAGCTAGTGCTCTAGAGTCCAGAGGGCTATTATGCCTGTAGAAGAGTGCCAAAACTGACTGGAATCTGAAACTAGCACCCCTAGGTAGATGAAAGCCCCAGCACTGAACTTTGTTTTGCGGAGCTAGACAAGGGTAAAGAAGAGAGGTGTGTAAGAGGCGCAGTTGTGCTAAAACCCTGGCAGCTGCTGCTGCTATTGAGAGTGGGTGCCATTGTAACCCCAGAGCAGCAGAGAGTGCAGGACTGAACAAGAGATGGCAGCAGCTTGAAAGAGATTGTGCCTGCAGCAGAAGGGAGAGGAAGGCAACTGTGCTGTGGTACTCAGAAACTCTTGCTGCAATTTAAACTCTTACAGGAGTTGTGTGTAGCAGGGCTGGTGCCATTTGATTGATTTGTGACATACAAGTAAAAACAGCGGTAACTTCTGTAAACTTCTAATGTGAAGCAAGAAAATTCTCTCAAAAGCTTACCAGTAGACTGGATGGATACTCTAGGACCTGTTCAGGTAGACAGCCAAAGGTTTCATCCTTTGAAACCTTCCATCTATGTTCTAATTCATCTTGCAAAATCTACTCATATGTGGGCGATGATTTTGCACCTGAGAAAGCATGAACTTATGAAGACAAGCAATGCAAAATATCATGTGACAAACATTACCATTTGGTTATGTTTTTGATGTTTATTTCTTTCAGTGTAATCTGGTATTTCATTTTCTAGAATAACAGATACCTCAAGGAATTCAGATCCTCTCATTTCAGTGGCTTCTTTAATGAGAGACACTTCAACCTTCTTAAAAATATGCAGTCCAGAAAACAATCTACTGTATGAGAAATATTCTATATTTATGTTACTATCAACATACTATTTTTGATCTTTTTTCCTTGTCTTGCATTTCTTTAGTGTTGGTCTCACAAAATACTTCTGATCATTACACATGCAAATACATATTTTGGTCCAGTGGTACTCTGTTAAATAGTTGCTGCTTTATTTTTCTTTCTTAGAAAAAAAAATTCAGATAATACTTTATGATTGTTTTCTTCCGCTATTATGAACATTGCACTGTAATACTATTTTTCCTTTATTTTGTTAAATTATAATAGACAGCCAATTTGAATTAGATCTTGAAATCTGATCAAATGTTCCAGATGTTCTGTCATGAACACTACAGTTTCTCTGTGATCCATGTCAGAAATGCAGCTGTCAACAGTAAAACACACCTGCCACCCATTTGCTGTCAGCAAATTATGTTTCAGTTGTATTAGGAAGAGCAGTAAATTGCAAGAACAAAACTTTGGTCTTATACTGAACCTTACAACGTATTCCAGATCCACAATCCAAAAATCAAAAAAAGTTTATGTGGAAATAACCTCGAGTCTGTGATGTCGCATACTAAAGAAGTTTTACTTCAAAGTACTCTTGGGGATATCTTCCAAATGTTGTTCAGTAGAATAAATGAAGATGCTAAGATTTGCACAGGTCAGCTATGGGCTGTTGCAAGTGTGCATGGAGAGTGGCTGAAAAAGGAGTAAGGTTCCAGGCAAACTGTTTTTGTCTTTACCTTGAGTAGTACTAGAAGCAAAAGGAATTAATGAGTCATTATTCAAAATAGCATGGCTTTGCAATTGGCCATTAGACCAGCATTCTGAAGGGAGATAGATTTCTGTATGTCAAAAAAGCATTCAACAACTAAAGTTCTTTCACTCTCTGCCTTATATGAACAAGGTTCAGGTACAAGGTTTAATCTGATACCCTCTATAAAGAATAGGCTTCCCAACCATGTAAATTTTTTTTTTAAGGTTCTGAGAAGGAGCTGAGGCATCACACATTTTATAGGGGATCACAAGTTTTAAGACCTGAACTGTATTATCCCAAATGAATGACTAGATCTTTATCAGCTGTACCAGCTAGCTGGAGGCTTTTTAAAAAAACCCACATTTGTCAGTTATATAAGATTGTACAATCAATGCTTTTATCTCCTAAAATAAAAAACATTTTACAGGTGATTTCTATCTCCTGTAAATAACAGGTGTGTATTTGTTTATTTGGGGGTTTTTTGCTTTTAAATTTTTGTACATAGTTTTTAAAAGTGTGCACAAATGTTCATTTGTGATCGTATTTCTAAAACACTATTATCTAAAACACTTGATTGTTGCCGTGAGAGGTCCTTAGGCTTTTAGTCATTTCTAGTCCTCGTTTGTTTTATGCCTAAAATTTCACTCGTATTTTCCCACTCACACTTTCTTCTGACTTACTAAAGAGATTTTGAATTATATGAAATTGTCTGTGCTTGTATTTGCAGAGAACTGTACACTGAAAAAGGTCATAACTCTTGATAAAGTATCTGAGAACATGATTTGTAGCGAGCTTACTGATTTTACCCTTGAGACACCACCTTCATGCTTTACATATTTGTGAATATCTGCAGCTCATTCTTTAGAAACAGTGTTAATAGTTGTAATACAAACAACAGAGTACTGTGGATGCAGACAATTTCACTTTGCTTGCTTCTAACACATTATGGAAAACTCAATTACTAACTGAGACTTGTGTGTCACTAAACAGACTTGTACTTTATTAAATATAGAAAAGATTCAGTTTTACGTCACCTGCAAATTGTTATTTAACACTAAACAACTAAAAGCAAAAACTAGACTTCCTTTTAGGATGGTGCTCCTGCAGCTGGTCATTAGAAATTTTCACAGAAATTTACCCCTCCTGGACTAGAGGAGCTATAACAGATGATGAAATGTAGGCAGCTTCTGACATAAAATTCACACAATGGGCCTTTTATGGCTAAGACCAAATGAGAGGGCCCTATGACTTTCTGAAAACAGATTCATATTACGTTCAGATTTACATCACATAGGAAAGATAAAATATTATGTAGAGCTATGACATGCATCAGCATGGTTTATTCTTTCTACAGACAGTGAGACCTAACCCCATTGGCAAGTTGACTGGCTCATGGGAAAACAACTTAAGGATGGTTGCTAGCACAGAGCAGTTATGGGTACTTTTACAGTAGGTTGTCCTCATCACAATGTAACAATGGTTTTAAAAAATACTGTGGAAAGGATTTATTGGTAAGGTCACAGATGAATTAATCTTCTACTACACTATCAGCTCTTTATATGTATGTATATATATGTATGTATGAAATAATTCTGTCAGAATACATAAGGACTTTTCCTACATATTGCATATTCCTCTTCTGAGAACACACAGTATCTAGTAAATCTGTTTAAATTCAAGTGTGATTTGTACAGTTTCTCCTTTGTCCAAGATATTGTGCGGTATAGGATATTTATTACCCTTGTCATCCCCTATAAAATTATCACATAGATGTGACTGACATATATAAAGTTAATCCAAAAGATTTAAAATAAATACCCTTAATTTACACTGTTATGCACGCATACATGTATGTTTATACATAGAAAGATAATATTTATAGTTAATAAATAGCAAACATCTCAACCACTTCCAAACACTACTAAAAAACTTGTATTAATTTTCTAAGAAAATAGTGGAATACTCAAAACAGCTTGGGAGGAAAGGAAGCAGAAATATTTTGTAGAATCCAGGGGCAAGAAGTGTATATAATAGGTCTACCAAGGTCCATGTGGACATATGACTACAGTTTCCTTGCTGACATAATCTTAGGCCAAAAAAAAATTATATAATTTCTGGTGGACAGGAGAATAGCTAAGATAAATTTCCTTCCAGAGAACAGATTAAAACTGATTTAAGAAATTTGGAACAGCTTATTTTGCTGAGCAAAGTATTTAACACTTGCCTGATAAAACTTTCCTCAAGAACAAAGATATACAATGAAAATAGTACTCAGAGAGTGGCAGCCTGTACTCAATTCATGCTAATTCCATCTGAAAAGTTGAGGCAAAATAACTCATTAATGAAACACTATTGTATCTTGTTGCTAAGAATTATGAATTTACATATTCAAACAGAATTTCAAGGCAAGGAAAGTATATTATTTGGATTAGCATAGAATATTAGAAAGAGAGTTCTAAATAATGCATGAAATACTAACTGCATAAATTTTACTTCTGTATTTTAAAATTAGATGTAAGTAAGAATGTTTTCAGAGGAAGAAATATATAGTATGACGCACATGCCATTAGAGCTATTAGCTGTTTTAAGAGCTTGAGATTTTTTGCATTAGGCCAGCTATGAAACATAAATATATATCTTTGACTCCTCTCTTTTTACCTGTCTTTGGTGTGTAAACATTGTAGGCATTATCCTGTTCATTAGGAACAAATACAACATTCCGGTGCATAACTATGAAATTCAAAATATTTACATTTTAATGTGCATTTCAGTCACCTGAATCTAACCAAAAAAAAAAAAAAAAAGAAAAAAGAAAAGAAAAAAAAGAAACCAAACTTCTAGTACTAGCTGCCATTAATTTTAATTTTCTATTTTTCCACACAGTTTTCTTGGGATATAGGCCATATGTTTTATTTTTCATAGGCCAAAGTCTTGATCAATCAAGCAATGGCAGGCTGACTTCTGCGATTATATAGAAGACAGTATTTTGATACATAGCCAGCCCATTGAAACAACTTTCTACGCATTGATGGAAACCAAGAAAAGTAAAAGCTTTTTTGAAAAAGAAAGGAAAAAATAAATCACTCTTAGCAATAGCCGGAATGATAGCAGGAATGATAAGGAGAGAAAGAGAGAGTAACAAAACACAAGAGAAACAGTGATGCACAATACTACTTACTGATGCCTATCCCTGGACCATGATTGTTCCCTTCCAGCCAACTTTCCCCTTCACGTGCTGGGCCTGAAGTTCCAGGATTTGGAATATCCCTTTGATCAGTTCCAGTTGCCTGCCCTAGTCAAGCTCCCTCTCAATTTCTTGTGTATTTCCTCATTTTGAGAACCTAAAAAGGGTTTTTACCCCCTTTCATTAGGGTAAGGACTACATAGCAACAGTCAAAATATTGGTGTCTTATCTGCATTATTCTCATCCAAGCAATACCAGCTTCTTATCCTTTGAAGTATGGTCTCCTTTTGCTAGTAGTCTAAAAATCTAATACTGTAGGTTAGTTTGTTGAGACAGCAGTGAAGTCTAAATAAAGCACTTAGATTCAGAGATTGATAACCTGCCAGTATGGCCTTAAAAATCTACTGATTTTGTTGCTAAAGCACCAAATGCATTACGATTTGTTCTAAAACTTTTCCATTCTACTGTTAACAGCTCTAGACACAAGCTTTAAATTAACACTGAGTAATGGATTTTTGCCAATATATGTTAATCATTCTGTATCTTACTTCAGAGGAAAATTCTTATTTTGACAACAAACCTTCCATAAGTTTCATACAAAACAGCTTCCAGAGAGTGTATTTTGTGTAGTTTCCATCTGAAAAACAAACATCTGACATTTAGCAGTGTGAAAAACCACTCTGCTCTGTTTCCTAGCTTTTCAACTCCTTGCTGACATGACTGCAACCCAAAAAGGCAAAGATACAAACTAAACTTTTTTTTTCTAGTTACAAGAAAGTTTTAATTGAAGTGTGCTAGGTTTGAACACAGCTTCAGCAGATTAGCAGTTAAATTAGAAGGGGCTTTTCGCTTAACTTCCAGTGTTGATATGTCACTGTGCCCTGTCACTCTGAAAAGCGATAGGGCTTTGTTATCAGTGCTGAGCACAGACAGCCTCCTGATGTAGAAGCAGACTAAAATAGGCTGCCAAGGTGATGAAGGCACCATGCACATGTTGCATCCTCCTGTGAAGGGAGATGTGGATGGGGTCTGTGGACACAATGCTCAGCTCAAACAGACTAATCACCTCCCAGGGCCTGGTTTCCCGATAAGTAACAAAAAAAAAAAAAAAAAAAAAGAACTGATGGCAAAAATGTTCATCTTAGTTCAGTTTAAGGTGCATAAAAGAATTCAGAGACTACAGTAGCATTCTCACCAATAAATGATTCCTAGCATATTTGCTTATCATCCCTTTTAACAGGAAAAACATTTCTGGGATTAGTCATTGTTAAGAGCTCTGTGTCTGTAGAAGTTCCAAGATTTAAGGGGTGTTCATATCTTATATTGAGCTTTCAGATTAAAAAAAAGGGGTTATGTGAATGTCATTTTCAGCTTCCATGATTAAGAATTAATATAATTAATATCAAAGACACCTGTTATATAGTTCCAGCCGGTACTGCTCTGATAGAAAATGTATTTGATTACTTTTTTCTTTTTGCTGTCCCTTACCACAAGTAAGTACCTCTTCTTCTGTGTGAAATGGCAGTTTACATATTATCCATTTGAGACTTTATTCTGTTTAATCTTCTAAAATACCTATCTTAATATTTGCAACAAAATTTTCATATGTTGTCTTCCTAGCATGACATAACAAAGACTTTTAGTATCTCATTTTTGACCTTCCTTGCCAACCAAAACTGAGGAATCTTGAGCAAGTATTTTATATTTATACAGCAATATTACGGATCTCCCTCCCTGGAAATGTGCCTAGCTGTGCCTTTTTGTGCAGCATTAGGTTATATGCTTCAAATCTCTGCATACTTGGAACAGAGGAGTCAGAGAGGATACGATTTTTTAAATTTCTCTCCTTTACATTTATAGACATTTTCAAAATGAAGTAAGCCAAAATTCAAAATTAGGTTTAATTACTCAAAATTTTTGCTTTAGGCTATCCAATTTGTCTCATAAACCTTGCTGCTGCAACAAAGTGTTAATTGAAAAGCCATGCAAACCAGTAAATCTGAGGTAAAAGATGTGGAATATGAATAACTTTATCCTAGTCAGGATACATACAATTGTCAGTAACTTGTGTCTTGTGTGTTCTTCACATGACACTATATAGCTCCAGCCGGATGAATTCTTTGATATTGGATTGACTACCAAGGAGTAGATGTTAAGCATATCCTGAAATGGGCTTGCTTTCAAGAAGAAAGTGATCCATAAAATACCCTTGCATTGGAAGACCTTCCCTTGAAGTTTACATCACAGTGAGCTGAATCATAAAACTACTGAATGTGGTGAGTTGGAAGGGACCTATCAAGATCATTGAGCCACACTCCTAGCCCTGCACAGGATTCCAAGGAGTCACACCCTGTCCCTGAGGGCATTGTCCAGATGCCTCTTGAGCCCTGCCAGGCTGGTGCTGTGACCACTTCCCTGGGGATCCTCTTACAGTGCCCAGACACCTTTTGGTGTTCAACACAACTGTTGGACAAAGTTTATGTTAATAAAGTCACAGGCTTGGAGAGTTTTATACTACACACATTTTGATTATGTGGGGATAGAAGTTTGAATATGTTATTTATTATGGCATGTCTTCATATTTTTCCTTTTACTTTGAAGATGTCATGTTTTTGAAAAGAGCACTCTTAAAAAATTTTGCTTTTCTGGATAAAGTGTAAATAGTACTACTGTTCTTTACAGATATGTGCTTTGCTTTTTACTTACAGAATGGCTTTGGGTTTTTATTTCTTGTAATCTGTCCTAAAAAAAAAATCAAACCAAATCAAGTAGCTGTGATGATTTTTTTAAGAAATTACAAGATTTTCTTAAATTTATTAGCAAACCCTTAAACTACACTGACCGTAGATACGAATAAATAACTTTTAACTATAGTTTTTTTCAAGATTAAACATTTGAAATTTTAACTTATAATTACTGTTAGTTTCATACATAAAGGATGTTTCTAGTTTCATTATTAGATCTGGCTAAAAAAGTAGTTAAGGAAAACAGCATCACAACTGGAATAGCATTTTTTCAAAATTTCATAGTTTTTTTTTAAGAGCCTAACCTAGATAAACCTTAGAGATAGAAAATGATTTAGTGTCATTTTATGGGTATGATTTCATTTAGGGGCTTCAATAAATCAGCTGATTTCAGTATTCTTTACAAAAATGGAGAGTCTAGAAGATAAACACAAACATTTTCTTTCTCTTTTTCTCTCTTTTTGTTGAATATATTTCACCATTCCACTTGGACTCTGAAAGTAGATCTACGAAGTTTGCAATGGTTTGCATTGTCAATGAATACACTAAGACAGATAATGTCATTAATACTGGAAAGGATTTGCAAGTATGTATGAACTAAATGAGATTGAGTTGGGCATGAAAAATTGCATTGAATTAATTCTTGTTTAAAAAAAGTGCTTTTTTTCTATCTGAAGGTCATTGCATGCACTGTCAGTCAATTAGAACACACAAACTAACTATTAGATCATAGGTGAGGATATACTGCAATTCTACAATTCACTGAGAAACAGAATTGAGCACTGTGGGAAGAGTAGCAGGAATTTGTAGCAGAACACAAGCAAATTGAATCCTCATTTGTTTGCATTCTTACTAATTGAAAAGCAGACTATAAAAGAAGCCAGAGGTTATAATTAAAAAGTATTTGATAGCTTGAAGCTGGTGGAAGATTAAATGCACAAGTAACTACAATACCTTGATTTTGTTCATGGTAGGGAATTTCTGGGGCTGGTTCTCCATTTCCTTTAAATTCTAAGTACCTTTTCTCTATGGTCAATGTTTTTACACAATCAGTTTTGCAACATTTTAAAAGCGGAATTAGTTGCAGTGCTTCCAGCTCTGATTTGAAGAACATTTAAAATATTAGATATCTGTCTTGGAAAATTTCCAAAATACTCATCTAGTTATATTTAACACAACCCATAATTCAGAATATATTTACTTATTTATTTTACTGCAGTTTTATGGGCATATATGGTAATTTTACACTTTAATAAAAGGAATTCTGTAACTGTCAGAGAGGAAAAATGCAGATTTGTCTTGTTCCGTGTATTTTTCTAGAATCTACTGGCATACATACAAGAAGAGGCATAGGGTGTCTGAGGCTGGTTGGCATTTCTGGATATCATCTACTGCAATCCATGCTTACATCAGGGATAATTAAAACAGGATATGCTCAGGATATGTTCTGGTCAGGTTTTAATTCCTCTAGGAATGGAGGCTACACACCCTCTCTGAACAGCCTCTGCCAGTTGCTGACCATATTCACAAGAAAAATATTTTTCTTATGTTCAAATGGAACTTCTAAATTTTCACGTTTTGCCCTTTGCCTTGGCCACTCTGCAGTTCTGGAAATTGCTCACTGAAGCACCATTATAACATCCCTTAATATGATTTCTGTATTCTTGTGATGCTATCCAGGACACAGTTTCCCATTGTGTCTGCAAGAATACACTGTGGATTCATGTTCATCTCACTATCCACCAAGACACCTAGGATTTTTGTCATCAGATGATAAGAGTCTTTAATATTCCATGTAACGTAAATTTTTGCATTTCTTGCCAGATATCATCACTAGAACTGAAAAAACACACTTCCATTGTGCGACTGAGATAGTGTAAATAAGCTCCATTTGAATTTATATTTTCCCTACTTATATTTTCTGTTTCTCTTACATGGAAGCTGGTATTTTACTCTTGTATCTCATTCATTCCATCTCTTTATTTTTCTGGTGCTGAAAACAGAAGTACCTAGGAATGTATTTCCAGGATTTTACATTCCCTGATGATAGTGCTAATAAATATTGAAGTTGCAATGAATAACAGCATCAAAACAATTTTTCTAGTGACTTGATGTGAGTGACCCACTTCAGTGATTTTAACCTTCTGGAAATCCAAAGGTCTATGCACATTTAAAAACAATATTCTGTTATGTCTCCAGAAAAATTATAGAAATTGATATATTTAATTAAAAATTTTTGGGGTTCAGCTGTTTGTTACATGATCATATGCCAGTGAATGTAATTGTAGATGTTTGGAATGCACTGAAAGTTTGACTATTTCTCTTAAAACTCAATTCTATTTAAGAGACTATTAATAAATAGATTCTAGAATATCATTCATATTTCTGATCATATGTGATATTATTTGCACAGAATTTACAATTTATATTATCAGGGACCAAACAAGCAATTTAATAAAATCTGTCAAGTTATAATGTTGTGTTTAATTTGGATGCACATCCAACCCTTCCTGCAGGAAATTAGTTGTTGTTTTCATGCTGTAAGTTTTTACAATACAGAAGACTGATTATTCAGATTTCCATTTTTAAAAGAGACAACTACAGTAGAATCATATCTATTGTAATTTATCATTTAATATGACAAAGCCATTTCATATGACAGCAACCTTAAAAAACTCATTTTTATGGGCAATATAGTAATTGCACAAAAAATTTAGTAGAATTACTGTAAAAGGCATAATACTGCTAAAGTGTTAACTGTGTTCAAACATCTGTACACGACTATATTGTCCCACGTGTTTTTCAAAACTCCAGTTTTTGGGTTAAAATTCACTGTGCTGTGGGACAAATGTCCCTTAGAACCCTCTCTTTTGAATTATATGCAAGTAGACCTAAAGTTTCCTCTTGTTTATTTTCAAAAAGCATGTAATACAGTAAAAATAGTGCCTTGAACAATCAAATTCCTCTAGTAATATTATTATACATTGATCCTTTTTTATATTTAACAAAATAATTGTATAGAGGATAAACTGTAGATACTTTTCTTTCACTGTGGGTTGATAGGATTGTAATCTGAGTGTAGGAAAAATGCTGAATTTTTATGCCTTATTTATTTTTACTTCTGCATTAGTGTGACTGGATGTTTTATCTTATTTACACCAATTAACTTACATTAGAAAGCATGTATTACATTAAGTTTCACTTTGAATTTCGTATAAAAATCATTCTATATTTCTACAGCACCAATATAACTAGGAATTTGAGTTAACATTTGAGATCATTAGGAAGAAAAAAGACCCAAATAAACCCTGTATTTTTCATTCTAAAAGCACAGCATAAGATTATCTTGGCTTTAGTCGCAAACCAGTTCTGATTACCTAAAAGTAAATGCATTAGAAATTGTATCCAGTACAGTAAACCTCTAATACTCCTTGTGCATGTAAACAGCTTTGTCAAAGGAATAAAACACTTCTGACATTAAAAAAAAACCTTTAATATTGCTGTTAGCATGCTATTAAAAATGAAGCACAAATAAACAATGATTCAGTGTAGTTTTTATGTTGGTTTTAATTGTTTATGCTTTTGGTTTGAAGTGTAGATTTCATTAGTAAAAAGTATGCTGGTCTCTAGAATTAGGTTTCCTCTTCATTTGGTGAGGGTTTTGTTTGTTTGTTTGTTGTTGCTGCTGCAGGTTTGTTGTTTTGTTGTTGTCATTGTTTTTGGTGTTGGTTGGCTAGTTGGTTTTTGTTGTTTTTGTAAACTCTTCTTATTCCCTAAGTTGGAAGCCCATAAAAAGTTAACAGTAAAGTAATTCTCTATAATAAGAATAAAGTACTGATTAGTTTTTAATTAAAAAAAAAACAATATAAAAACACCTTATATGTCTATTGCATTCATGATTTTTTTGCAGGCCTTCCACAAGCTTCCTAACAAAAGTAAAAACAAAGTTGTATTCTTTACACAAGACCCCACCCTACCTCAAGTTTTGTAAGTCCTCTCTCAGTAACAACGTAAAAAGTGACTACAGTCAAATGAAGTACCAAGAGTATTCCAAGGGTCTCTCTGGTTAATAAAGTTAGTTAGATTTGGTGGGCACTTAAAACCTACCCCAGTTCTGATATATGATGTTTCTTACAGAAGATGTATTGATGAGATCCATATAGTGTGCTGGACCAGCACCCAGCCCTCTCACTTCGTCCTCTCAAGAGGGTAAGGGAAAAAAATAAGGAAAAACTCATGGGCTGGGTCAAGAAGAGGGAGACCAATTAGCTATAACCTTTACGGGTGGCACAGACTAAAAATTTTGGCAAAATTAATGCAATTCATAGTTACTTTAAGAAACAACAAAAAAGGTAAAATCACCTTCCCCCACACTCCTTTCTTCTTCCCAGACTCAACTTAATTTCTGACTCCTCCACCTAATGTCCCCTGAGTGAGGGATGGGAAGTGGATGTTGCAGCTTGTTTATAAGAGTTCCTCTCTGTGGCTCCTTAGTCCTCACTTTTCCCTGTTCCAGGATTCCTCACACACCGTAATGCCTGCTGCTGTTTGGAATCTTCTATTCTTCCCTGTAACCCCTTGTTTCCAGCACCTGAGCACATGCACATGTACTAAGGTTTTGAGTTTACTGACATACATGGTGGGAAAGCCTATGGAAAAACTTGTTTCCTCTGACTCTTCCTTAGAAGGGAACATCAGCAGCAGGATACTTATAATGCTGTTATAGTGCCAAACCACAAGGGCATAGACTGCGAGCAGCCCTTGGTAAGGGCTGGCCCACTTGTCTGTAAAGACTCTCCTTCACATGTTTATAATGGCTTACAAATGTTCTAAGAGGTACTATTTAGGGCATATGTATGTCACAAAATAATATCAACATGAAGAGATTATATAGTGCCCATAAAGACAGGAGTTCCCTTTGTAGGCCAGATTTTACTCATCGAAGAGAAGAGGCGTGTCATATATCATATTCATGTCCTAAATATTTATTACCTCATGACAAGTCATTAGTATTTATAACCTCATGATTGTCTGTTACATATTTGTCTCCCATATTTCCTTAATGTGTAATCTCAATTCCACACAGCAAAACCTCTCTCTCCAATGCTGCTAATGTAACATGCTTTGGGACATCTGGAGAAATCTCTTTCCTTTTATATGATTCTCATTTAGTGAATGACTGGAATTGCAAAAAATTTCTTTAACAGTTCGTTTGTGGGATGATTCTTGGCAGAGGATGGAATCAAAATACTGACAGTGAGAAAAAGTTGTGAATTATTATCATTTATTATCATTTCTCACTCATTTAAGGTTAATTAAGATAAAGTAAAGCTAAAAGAGAGATAAAATTCCATATTAGGTTCTGTTATATATTTTGGCATCTTATGTATGTATAATATATGTGTGTATATATATATATGTATGTGTGCACGTATAATATATTTTTGTGTATTACATTCTTTCATATCACATTGTACCACTATTAAAAATAAATAAATAATTTCAAATTAAAATATTGAAGGCTTACCAGCAACTTCTGAACACAGAATTTGATGAAAATGTTTAATTTGACCAGCAAAAATAAGAATTTAGCACCACATGTCTTGCTTTTTAGTTTAATACAAAATTTCAAAGAAGTCATATCTGCTTTCATAAAGTATACTAAGTAAGGGTTTATATTTGTCTCAGATGATATAATGATGGAAATAACTGTGGTCTTCACATTTTACATATTGTGCCATTCCTCTGCCTCACTCCCTGTGTTCTTGCTCTTTTCGATGGTGAGGTGACCTGTAGGTTTCTTTATAGACATAGGTGTTATGAGTCAGAATAGAATGTTTGAAATACATTTGTTCCTCAGTAGACTGAGATTGCCTCAAATTGGACTTTGTGGGCTTTTTTGCTGTTGGTTGCAGAGAGGGGTGAGTTAGGCAGGTGGTTTATCTCTCTTTTTTTTTTTT
>JAHLSL010012979.1:0-43025 GCA_025920805.1 Petroica traversi
CCGTGGCCAGGGTAGGTTGCGCCGAAGTGCAGCTCCAAGTGAAGTTAATCTGGGGTGAAGCGAGCAGAAAATTGTGGAGACCGTGTTGGTAGGAATTTTGCCCTTCTAATCGCGTCGTGTGGCGTCGTTCCGCCCTCCGGGGCAGCGGAGTTGATGCGCGTGGGGCTTTCCTTCGTCGTTTCGCTGTCTAATGATGGCAGGATATTAACATTTATGCAGGGAAGCAGAACAAAAGGGCTCTTTAGACAGGAAATAAGGTGCTGACAGGCTCAAACTTGACCGAGTTTCTTTTGTCATCTCTCGGCTTGCACCTGGTGTTCTGGCGTGGAAGAATCGAGCGGTTCCACATGATCTTACGGAGAAGTGTTAATTCCAAAATAGCGAGGATAATGCTGCTGTTTTGGAGTTACACAATGTTACAGGAAGAGAGCTCGATTTTAACTCTAACTTCCCTGATTCTGATGAGACTGGAGGTAACTAATTATGACAGCTGCTGTGGGATTATTCAGTGATAGCATTTGTTCCAAGTCATTTGTCTCAAATTGTCCTTTGTTGTATCACTGAAGGCTGCTGTGCTGTTGTCTGTGTGTTTGTTCTTGATGAGAAGAATGTCTCGCAGGTCTTTAGCATTTAGAACAAAGATATGTAAAAACTATGTAAAACATGGCAATTTTTCCTCAATTTTAATCAGTTTTGTAGGGTGTCTGGGTCTGTCAGAGCTGGAAAAATTAAGTGTTACTGCTCTGTGTTGCAGCTATTAGCCAAGGGAATAAAAACGGGGGGGGGGGGGGGAGAGATTTCTTTTTCCTTTGGAATTGGTCTGAATCTCTTTGGAAACCTGTATTGCCTGGTGGTAGCAGGTGTTTTATTTGAGGGAAGACTATTTTCAGTTTCTGTACCAATTATATCATATATGGAATTTTTAGTGACACTTAGTGCATCTGAAAGGGCTTCAGGAACAGGAAAAGTATGAATTACCATGGGTGGCATTGGGATAGGGTGAGAGGGAGGAGAGCAGGAAGTGGCGAGGCAGGAAACAGGGGGGTTCTAATGAGAATGAAGACTTTCTTTTAATTGTCACACTTTCTGTATTAGATGAGGCCACATACAGAATGGGGCTTTCAGATTGGGAAATCTGTTTTCTTCTTTCCCTAAATATTTCTTGTTTTTTATAAAATCACTTGAGTTGATACACAGCTGCTCCTGGGAATTGGAAAGAAATACTCATGTCCCTAGTACTTCTTGAGTCTAAGAAGCTTGATGGGTTTTGTGTGATTAGTCATGGTGATAGAAGAATAGATGTGAAAAATTGAGCAACAGTCTTTCAAATGACCATGAAAAGCAATTGCTTAGACCTTTACTGAATGCAAACAAGTGTTATTTTGAAAGTATACCTCATTCTTTGAGTTTTACATGAAGCCATTCTGCTTTCTCCCAAAATGCTGGGTATGGATTGCTGTGTATATATATATGTGTGTGTGTGTATTTGTGTCTTGACATATATGTCTTGACTGGTGTGACCAGTGGCTTATAGGTCTGAATTACTAATTCACACTTGCTGTCTTTATCTGTTTATAGCATTTTTAAATATCCTGCAATGTATTTAAACCCTGAAAATACTATTTTAGAATGCACAGTGACTATATATGGTCTTTTAGCTGAGAGTTGGGATAGGTTTCCTGTATTGGGTTTAAGACCAGGATACATAAGTGTTTAAATACCTGCATATTAATTTCTTAACTTCCATGTCATGCTAGGCCTAAGACTAAGTGGCAGGATCAGATGTATGAGGTGAGGACAAGAAGAATAGTAGAGCTAGCTGGAATTCCTCTAAACTTATGAGTATGTGCATTAGAATTGCTGAAACTAAAGGAAGCCAACTAAAGTATTTGTGTGCAATTAAATATTACATTTAGCCAAAAGCTAGTTTTTCTTAGAACAAGATAAAAGCTGAATACATGAGTCAACTTGGTTCGTGTTGCTTGCTCACTGAGCAGCCATGTTTCTTGGGTCCCCTCTGTCCCCCAACTTAGTTAGGAAAGATGTATTATCTGGGACCAATTTTCCTGATTTATTCAACACAGGAGTGAAATGCTCAACTCTCTCGCTGCATGTATACAGTTCTAATGCAGGCTGTTTGTAGAAAGCAAATCTGCCCTAAAGGATAAACATAGCACTTTGCTGGCACAGCTGTACAACTTCTGTATTCAGGCTACAGCAAATGTTTCTTGTCTGCATTCAAAGCCATTGCTGGCAGGACCTGTGTTGTCCCTGCACGACAATTGGTTGTTCCAGCATTTCTTGTTCATAAAACCTTCTCCTGCACATGCTCCATCTGCACATCTTAAACACTGTGAATGTCTTGTGTGCTGTGGGATTTATGTGTCTGCTTCTTGTGCCAGGATGGAATATACATCTCTGATGTGAATAAGAGATTCTTAAAATCCACTGTAACCCTGTGTACAAAATGCAGGACCAAATTTTATCACCCCTCTTTGAGACAAAGGATATCTGTGCCCTACAGTCCACTGGCTGCTGGTGACACTGCCCAGTGTGAGGTGGGTGGCCCAGGGTGACCCTGCACTCTGGTTCTGTTCAGTGGTACTTGGAGCAGGCTGTGTGCCTGCCATGGGCTGATCTCTGCAGAATACTCCCGAGCCTTAGGGAGGGCAGAAGTCCACCCTGAAAACAGGGAAGTGGGCTTTGGATCCCCCCCTGCTTGTTGGGCCCTCTCTGCCACATGCAGGGCCTCCAGCAGAGTGGGTTCTGTGAGCACTGCAGGCAAAGTCAACTGGGCTGGCTCAGATGGTTCTGAACTGTGCCTGGAGCCAACCCAACTGGCTCTTCTCCCCTTCTCTCCCTCCCCGTTTCCCAAGTGGTTTAGTGATCATTTCTGCTAATTGCCCTGTGCCCAAGGCAGAAGGGAGGGGAGAGAAGAATATCATCATCCTGGAGCGTGTCAGGGATACCCAAAAAGGGACACCTGCCCATGCTTTTAGCTGTGAGGTTTGGTCTCTCACTGGTTTCCTTGCAGTTTCTAGGAAAGGGGTGAGCTGAGGAGGTGTGATCAGCACAGGGCTGCTGTTGCAGGGCAGATTGGTGCCGAGGACCAGCCCTCTCCTGCAGATACAAGGGCTCCTCAGGAGATAGTTGTGTGTCCTCCTCTGGTGTGGAGCTCACTCTGGGTGGGGCAGATCATCTGCCCAGTGATGTTTACACTGTAATAAGGTTTTGTGAAAATAAGAAGTTAATTACACATGACCTACAAAGGAATAAAAATAGTTGGGATCTGTTATTGGTTTAAAATCCATTTAACAGAAGCATGAAACGTTTGGGATTTTTAAACCTGCTTTGTTGTGTTGGTTTTTTTTACCTTTAGAAGTATCAGGAACATTAAGTCTTTCTTCCCTGTTCTTGTTGGATCTCTCAGATGTGTCATAAGCTTCTCAGCCCTTAATTGAAGGGGTGGGGTGAGATATTTTTAACAGATCCCTTCTTCCAAGTGTGTTTATAGGGCTTTTGAACTAAACAGAGATTAGCTAAAACAAAGCTTTGACAGTGCAAAAATTGTTTCTCCTCAATCATGTTGGGTTTTTTTGCTCATTCTCCAGTTGTTGAAAGAAACTGAGGGGGTTTTTTTCATTTGGGAAGTAACTTTTTTGGCTATTAAATTATGCATTAAGAGAGAAACTGAGTTAAATCCCAACCTGATCCATCTTCTTCTCCATTTAGATCAACTTAAGACAGTATTTTGAGTATTACTGAGACAAATGAACACACTCATTTGAGTATTTCCTAAAAATAGCTCCTTTTAAAGCAGCAGTTTTATTAAACCCCCAGTTCTTCCTTTAACTTAATGCCTCAGCAATCTTGCAGGAGTTCAGACTGTATCTGTGCTGAAGACCACCCCTGCTCAGCTGCTCTGCCCTGCCAGGATGTATTTGTGTCACAGGACTCTATCCTTCAGGATATGGTATTTGTCAGTCTGAAATGTAATAATCCTGTATCTGGAGAACTGAACTATAAACAGTGTGGTTGGTATGGCAGGCCCTGGCAGCCACCCCAGCAGTTTAACTAGCCCAGGGTTTAAGACAGCACTGCACCAGTGTGTCCTGTAATTCATGATGCTAATGCATCTTTATGGGAAGGATTAGGGAGATAAATATAAACTTAATAATCAAATTGGAATGGGAGCTTAAGAGAGGTGTTTCTGAGATGGAAGTAAGGTGTTTTGGGCTCGTTGAAACATATTGCATTGCATGGGTTTTTTGAGCAAGGCCTGAAGTTTGCACCATTAGTTTGAATAAGGCCATGATGGTTTTCATGTGTGCGCTGTGGAATGTAATTGTGCTGATGAAAGCAGAATATTGCGTGAGGAGGGCAGGTGTTTTCCACTTAAGGTTTTAAACTGTGTTTTGGGCAAGAGAACCACTGATTGTTCAGGCAAAAATGTAGCATTTTGTACCTAAATTGGACATATTAATGCATTTTATACAGAAGGCTGTCTCTAATTTAGATTGCCAGAAGAAAACATTCAATGAGTTGTTGATTGTGCTGGTTTCAAGGATAGGGTGGCAGGGGAGATACGAGACTGCAAAGAAGGATAAAATTGTTTCTTTACTATCCCCTGCATGAATTTTGTATGAATTTAACATGTTTTTCTAAAATCATATATAATCAAAGCCTTAATGCAATGCAGTGTTGTCATGTATCAGATTATTTTCTGTGCAACAGGATGACCTTGCATTGGCATCTGCATCATTATCAAGGCAGGGGCAAAAGAAGTGGTTGGCATGTTAAACTGAAAGGTTTGGAGATTGCTCTCCTTGCCCAGTTCCTTCAGAATCAGGTAACATGCTTATCAGGTAGCTTTAGTTGCTGATACAGGAGAGTTTTCTAAGTGAATTTCACCAGACTTGTCATATTGGGATTATGCTATCCAAATATCATGCTAGTAAGGCATGCTGTTGGATATTGGTGTGTTAAGTCCTTAAGTAAAGTGATTTTTTTTTTAGGTATTAATTAGAATTAGTTATCAAACAAATGTTGTTCTCCAGGTGAAAAGTGACAAGAAAAGTATTTGTTTTAGTGTTTTATGATACCAAAATGTTTGATTACTAACTTGCAAAGAAAAAGAAATTGTGGCAATGTGGAAGGACTTACCTGAAATGCTTTTTCAGGGAAGAGACTTTAGAATTGTTTTGAGTATCAGCATATTTTCATAGGGTTTGTTTAAAGTATCCTGGGAGAGGAGGAAGACAGCATTAGTAACAATAGATCGAGGTAAGTGTGTTATTATTAGTTACATAACAAACAAACTGTCAGCTGCATGTGACAAACCATGCAGGGGCTAAGACTGCTGAGATAAAGGAATGTTTGATTTGTTGCAGAATGATCTGGCAGCTGGGCATGACTTTGTTGCCTTCTTAATAAGTCTAGTCAAACTTGGTGTTTGGAGTGCATTTAAAAGTGATTTTAGACTTCTGTGCATAGCAGTGGAGTTATTTGCTTTAAATTTTTTCTTCCAGTATAACAATAAAAAAATCTAATTTCGCACTCTGGTCACTTAGTTGATTTTTTTTTTTTTGCCTTTCTGCATTTGCTTTTCTCTTACTTGATGTCTGAAACTTTTGGCCGTTGCCTCTGGTCTCTCTTTGTGTGGGAATTAGCTTGTTATTCTGCAAAGTCATAATGTGACTGTGACCCATGGTCTTAAGTTTATACCTAGTCATTGTGTATATAAATAAATCCCTGATTAGTTGCTACCTACTTATACTTCTGTCTTCAACCTCAGATCCCACACTACACAATCAGAATGCTTGGAACATCAGTCTGCTCTGAATAATACCTGTGTCCTTGCTGCAGCTCTGACACCCTAATTTCTCAGACTGTCAAGGCCTGAAATGAAGAATTTGTTGACATATTTTTGTATGGCCTGAAAGCTCGACCCAGTGAACTTAACCAGGGTGGTATATGCAGTGTAGAATGTGCAGTTCAGTGTTGCTGGGTTCCCTTGAACAGCATCAAGTTAGTTTTAAAATGGGACTTTTGAAACCCAGGCTTATGGGTTAATGTTAATGATTTTTTTTTTTTTTTTAATGTAAGGGATACAAATATTCTTCAAGAGATATGTGGGGATTTTTGCCTTCACAAAAGGGCTATGAGGCAGAAGGGATTTCTGGGAGACAGTGTAAGGGCACTGGGCTTTTTTCCAAGCTGTAGGGAGGAGGCTGTGCTTGTGGAATCAGTGTAGATGAAGCTGCTGTGCCTGTGACTGCATCCTTAGGCCAAGCTAAAGGGCCCTGTTCTTGCTGATAGCCCTCCTGTTTCTGACCTGGTACCATAATAAAAAGGAAAATACTTTGTTCTTTTTTCCATTGTTTCCTGGTAGAAAGCCTGTTGGCCATAATTTGTGAATGGAAGGGAATGAGCATCATGATAGAAAGCCACACATTGACAGCTGAAGTTCAGTATCCTGTGAGCAGATTTTTCCCCCCTCTTTATCCATTCTGAAGTGTGATACTGACTTTAATATGCCAAGCAAAATAATTGGAGATCTGGCCTGCATTTTTCTATGTTTGTCTACTTTTCCTTTATATCGTGAGCTTTTCTTTCTCTATGGCAAGAGGATAAAAAGAGAAATCAGTTCTACTTAAGGAGTTATTGTTCAAAATGCTTCTAAACATGTAAATTTCTGTTTATGTGGCTTGAGGAAAAAGGGGAAATCCCATGGCACTACTTAACAGCTTGGCCTTTTTGGTTACAAGTCCCTCCTGTAAAGCCATTTATGGCTTTATTTTTCCATGTAGAATTGTAGAAAAAAAAACTCTGTACAAAGGTAGCATAGTAATAAGTGGGGAGACAGTGGCATCCAGCCATGCTATTTTTAGGCGATTGTGTTCTTAACTTGCTGATCTAAATGTTCTGGACAGTGAGTGGGGGAGACATTGTACTAGAAATGTGTGCTCACATAGTGGAATCTTGTCTGGAAGCAGAATGAATAGCAGACTTGGTTATCAGGAGGGCAGTTCCCAGAGTTGTAACTGGAGTATTTGTAGGTAAAAAGGATGCCCTAGTGATTAAAGCACAATGTTTGCAATTCAGGCTCTTACTTGAGAGCTGTCAGCTCTGGCTTTCTCCTCAGTTGAGAAACTGAAATATGTGCAGTCTGTTCTGTATGGGCTTAGGGAAGAAGTGTAAAAAACTATTTTCTCTTCCATGATGGCAGTGGGGGAAGAAATGCCAGTTGTCCTCAATCAAGTTGTTTCCAGTATTTTTTTAAGCTTTTCTTAAGCAGTGACCTCTCCATCTGAGCAAGTGGTATACTTGCGGAAACCTTCAGAATGGAGTGTCTCATTGCAAATTTCTGATAATTCCCTAGCCCCTTATCGATTAATTTGACACTTGGATAGTTAAAGCTGACACAAGGCTACTCTTACTAATTCTCACTCTGACCTTGTGGTGATGTGTGTCTTTTTTATTGGCTTAAGCTGTAAGTGAGGCTCTGCCTTAAATTTCAGTTCTGTTACTGATTTGGTAGGTTCACCTACAGTACAGTGCAGTGCACTGTTAACTTTGACTCTTCTGGTACAGAGCTGCACAGATATAAGAGCCAGTCCAAGCTTTTGAAGAATGAAGTGTTCTGGGTAGATCAGTTCCTGTCCCAGCAATGCTGTTACAGAGTTATCCAAAGCCCCAAATTACCCGTATCATGAAACCACTGCATTAGTTGCATGTAAATAGGTATTTAATGCATGTGTATAGGTTGCAGTTGGAAGTTTACACATTCCATTGTTTCAGGCAGTGTGAAGTGACAGCTGAGAGGAAACTAAAGAAAGATGCAAAACTTCAGAGTGTGACTAGTTGGTCTGTTCAGATCTTCAGTGAAACTTGTCACTATAGTAAAGTGATGGATAAATACCAGTTGTCCATATGGCAGCTGCTGATCACCTGTGTAATATTTTCTTATGCTTTGTGCAGGGTGATAAGTTTTAGTACTTAGACATCTGCATACTACATGTGATTTGTTTGGAATCATGTAAGCTGGCTTCCCCAGTGATTGAAATAATAATTAAGGGATAAAAAAAGCAGCAACCCCCCCACCCCCCCAGAATAGCACGGAGGTTAAAACAAAGTAATACCTTTGAGTCCCTTGACTAAATTTAAGTGTATTGCAAGTGATGAGGAATGCAGCTTTGCCATAGGGAATATTGTACTTGAACCTCTTCTGCTGAAAACTTGTCCTTACATACCTTCTTTCTTTGGTCAGGCTTTAGCTTTAGGTTGAGTTCCCCATCAAACCACAGTAAGGGTATTGTATAATTTTGCACACTTAAATTAGACATGATGCATAATTCTAAATAGAACTACACATCATGCATGATAATCACAGTGTTCTTGGAAGTTAAGCTGAATTCAAGATGCCCTAGCCAGAAATGATGATCGTTTTATTTATTAACACATAGGAACCCCGATATTAGAGCAGAGCTCCCTTAGCATTAGGCCCATGTAGAACTGTGGCATTATAAGCTAATTAAAATTCTACATAGTGCTGTTTATGAAAACAAATTAGAATGTGTTTTGTGCTTCCTGTCAGTTCTCAGCAACAGGTGTTTTGTTAACAAGGCACTGTCTATTTTGGGAACTCGTGTTAAAGCGGCTTTTATCTCTTCTGGGTTTGATATGCTTAAAATAAGTGAAACTTAGGCTGTATTGAGAGAAGATAACTTATTCACCAAAGCTCAAAAGAAGCGATTACTTAATCTATATCTATTCTTTCAGTAATTATGAAGGTAATCTTGTAAGTGCTTGAATCCTTCTTACAGATTATTTCTCATCAGTGTGTAAAGTAAAACCCGTTTTAAAATATGGCACCAAAGATAGTTTATGGAGTCGCTCCCCTGCATCCTTTTCAGCCTGGTATTTTAAAGGAATTTAGAGAATTCTAGAATCTCCTGATTCTAATTTTATACAACCTCTGATTTCTGAAATGGCCAGCTTCAACATCTGATACCAATGAAAGCAGAATGCAGCCCTGTCTGGTCTGTTTCAGTGTAGCTTTCTTACATCTTGTACAGCATTTTAAAAGAAGGCATTTCTGTAATCTGACAGATTTTAAGTAAACCTTAAATTTATGGGGCTGTATAGAAATATGAAGGGCAACTCAAGGATTCCTGCAGCACCTGAATGCCAAAATACAGGTATGAGATGGCACAAACTTCAGAGGAGAGAAAAGGGCTCCTCAAGCAATGTCTGCATCTTGTGCGGCTCAACACCAGTTCAGCCACATATGTGTGAACTGACATAGCCAACTGCTGATGAGCAATTACTGACATGGTTTGATATTTCTAATGGGTGTAACTCCTGAATTTTTATTCCTCTTGAGCAGAAATGCCAGAGCAAGCCCTCCCTAAAAGAGTGCTCTTTTAAAAGTAGCTGCACGGTCTGTCACAAGTGTAACTTCATGTAAGGTTTCTGCATCAGTCTTGTCTCAGAGACAGCCATCTTCCAAAAATGGGCCTGCTCAGCCTGTTTACCTTAAATCTTGGGTGAGCTGGGGAGGCTAAACTGAGTAAGTACAACTTCATATATGGGGGGATTTGTGTATGGACTGTCACAAATGGATTTGGGAGTTAAATAAGTCCTTGCCTACTGCCCAGGCCTCTGGCAGCAGGTAGTAACCTTATTGAGATGACCAGCACCTCAAAACCGCCTCCCGTTCACAAGTTCTTTTAATAATGACTGATTCTGTCTATTATAGGACAAATTATTTATTAATAGACGGGAAAACTATTGACTGTAAGACTTAAAACTAATACTACACAGGTATAAAAACTGGTGTGCAGTCCAGTCTTGTAGATTCTTTTATGTGAAGAGTTGGTGTTCTTTGTTTTTAGGAGTCCAAGAGTTTCTGTAGTTTTCACAGTTGTGCAGGTAGTGAACAGTCCTTCCAATGGTGTTTCAATGGTTTCTTGTTCCACATCTGGATACACATCTAGCTTTTGTCTAGTGGGAATATACTTGTACATTCAAGGTTATTAGAGAAATTAAAATAACAAAACTTAAAGTAATAATAGACATGTTTTTTATAAAGAATTATGGTAGTGTTTCTCTTTCTGGCCTCTAGTTGTCAACTTGGTGTTATATTCACTGCTGCTACACGGGGGCGGTGCAGGGGTAGTTTACGAGGCTTCATTGGGAAATTGGTTCTGTTCAGAGTAAAATTAGATTTGTTACAGAAATACAGACAGTTTAGAATGTGGAGAACACCCATCGAGAGTTAATTCTGTGGTGGTGGCCACCAGAATCAGTAGCTATCTAGGCCATTGGCCCTCAGGTGTCTGTTAGAGTCATTGGTATGATTCTAATTTGAAGTAATTTTACCATGACTGGTTGGCCTACTGTTAAGTTATTCTGAAAAGTCTCAGTTTTGTCATTTGGACTTGCTTCAAAAGATATAGGAGTTAGGAAAGTTCGTTAAAGCGGGCTGCCTATAGGCCCATACTGACTGTTTATTTGATACAGTGTAGAAGGTAGTTTTTGTCCCACCCAGGCTTGTGTGGTTTGAGATACAGTTCTATTTGTCTGGGGATAATAAGGTGTATGGAAAATCCATTTGACACTTTCCTTTCTGGCCCAATCCTGTACCACCACACTGGTGAAGTTTGAGCTACTGTTGCTCTGAATAGAATTTGGAATAGGGAGACTGGAGAACCATTCGCTAAGTCCTGAGACATTGGTTTTAATAATCTAGATACAATTTTTATACTTGTTAGTATGTACTAGTAAATATTAGATGTTTTTAGAGGTTTAATATAATCAACCTGCTAGGTTGACCAGAGTGTTTTATTGTTCTTTTCATGTGTAAAGGTGGTGTTAGGTTTGGATGATTTTTTTAAGTCTCAGTCGGTACTGAGGACACTGTGTGAGAATGTCCTTACACATCTTTCTGGTTATTGGCCAGTTTTTATTTTGTGTTGTAGAAATAAGGTACAATTATTTATTAAATTTATATTAGCTTAGTGGTTTAATTTTTAGGTAATCCACTTTGTTGTTCCAATGGGTTTGTAACATTTTGTTTAAGTTTTAACTCAAACTTATAAGGATTTTTGAGGATTTAACCTGTAAAAACAAACATTCAAATCTTTCTTTTGCCAAACTGCTTTCCCATTCACTTGCCAGTCTAACACTTGCATTGACACAATCATCATTGGTACCAGTTCGTATTGCATTCAAATCAATCAATCTTTGTCTTTCTTTTTATTACCAGTACTACTGCTTTCTTATTTACTTGTCTTACTGACACAGCCATCACATGGCTCTAGTCCATACAGTATATGAATTTATATATATACCGTTTCTTTATTTCTTTTACTGTCAGTAATACAGTTTTCAACTCTCTTACACTTTCTAATCCTTTTTTTAACATTTCCACTCTTGTTTTAATATTCAGAGTTGCTGCTCGGCACTCCTAGTTAGTATTAACACATTTAACTAAGGTATCAGTAAACC
Organism: Petroica traversi; assembly: GCA_025920805.1. Lineage (NCBI taxonomy): Eukaryota > Metazoa > Chordata > Aves > Passeriformes > Petroicidae > Petroica > Petroica traversi. The sequence goes on from JAHLSL010012979.1 coordinate 11,512, forward strand.
AAATATTTTTTTACTTTGGGATGTGAGACAAAGTCAGTGATATTCATTAACTAGTTCTGTAGTACAGTGAGACATCACCAGTAATTGCTAATCTTTTGGTATGTAAATCTTGTCTTTGTAAACAAGCAGAGCTTGAAGGTTGAGAGATAGAGGAAACAGGTTTGACTTCTCCTCTGGACAGAAGGAGGTGAGTTTCTATTGTTTCTCTCTTCCTTCAGTAGTGTTAATTTGCATTTCTGAAGTTGCTGTTTCAGCGACTGTTTGGACTAAGGCAGTCACATATACATACACAAGTAAATCACATATACACACACAGACCTACTTTAAAAGGAAATTTAAAGTTTGAGAGAACTCTGTTTGTGGTTACTACAGAAATGAAATCTAGGAATTTTATTTCTAAGTTGGTTTTGGTTATTTGGATTAAGGTAGTCACATACATACACACAAAGGTAAACTACATATACACACAGACGTACTTAAAAAGGAAATCTAAAGTGTCTGAGTTCTGTAGTTACCACAGAAAATTTAGGAATTTTACTTTTCTAAAAAGGAATTTGGTATTTAGTTGAAGTTGGTTAACATGCAAACTGTTATGTGTAACATGTACTTGGGACACCCACAGTAGAAAGTTTTCTGTATTAAGATTAGGTTTTGAGGATCAATTTTAAATACTGGCTTCTATTTGCCTTGTTTTTATTAGTCAAACAGAAGAGTTGTAAGTAAAATGTATTCTAGATAGAATGTTTTTGTTTTAAAAATCTTAATTATATCAAAATAGACTTTAGAAGTGTAAGTGATGGAACTTTTTATTAGTTAACAACAGTAAGTTTAACCAATTCTAATTTTATGTCTTTTAAAACTCAAATTCAGTTTTTGGCTCCTGTAGGAGTACTTAAGAGATTTTAAACTTTGGTGTTAGTTAGAAGTTTTTAAAAGTTTCTTTGCTCTCACTAAGAAGATAAGAGGGGTAGTTAGAGGTTGTTAAAATGTAGGAATGTGGTGAAGTTGGTTTGAAGATGTTTGGTTTCTAGGGTTTTTTCCCTTGCTGTAAAGAAGAGTTAGGTTTGTTTTTTTTCCTTTGTGAGAGTAAAGGTTTGAATCGCCGCTTTTCTTCTCCTAGCTGCCTAAAAGGAGCTAAGAGTACTTGAAAGTTAAGTTAATTGTTACTCGTTTCTTTACTAAACAATTTCTTAGTACATTTGGAGTTTGTTTAGTAAGGCAAGAATTATCTGTGCAGAGTCTGAGATACTTACATCTGCAGGTTTGTGTTTTACTTGTAAACAGTTGATTTTTCAGCAGTCGTAGTAAAGATATTTTTATCTGACTGCATGTTCCTCCTGTCTAGTGTGTAAATAAGTTAGGAGGGTCTGGTACATTATATAACAGGACATTTACAGCCCAGAATATAAAACGTTTTATATCGTTCAATAACACTTCATTTTTCCCTGTGCAACAAAATCTCCTTAGATGTTGATATTTTTTCATGGAGATTTGGTGATGGTAGGGGAATTGTAGGGAAATGTTGTGAAAATATTTCTCTTCTGACCACCTTGGGGTCTTTCAGAGAGTTCAGTTTTAATTAGAGATTTCAATTTAAGTTCTCGAATTTCTCTCTCTTTAAGAGGTAGAATTTTTGTGGTTTTGTTAGAATTCAATTTAATGTTTAAATTAGGTATGAGACTTAAAACAAACTAATACTACACAGGAATTTCCAATTATGTTTTTAACACTGTGCTTCTGTAACAGTCTGTCAAGTCTTTAGTCTGAAGTTACCCAGGTGATGTTGTGAACTCTGGAATTTCTTTGACTGTGCCTCCGTATAATAGTCTGTTAAGTCTTTAGTCTGGAGTTTTGAATCATTTGTCATTATCCTGCCTCGACTACGCCAAAATTGTCACGAATGGGTTTAGGAGTAAAATAAGTCCTTGCCTACTGCCCAGGCCTCTGGCAGCAGGTAGTAACCTTATCAAGATGACCAGCACCTCAAAACTCCCTCCCATTCGCAAGTTCTTTTAATAATGACTGATTCTGTCTATTATATAACAAATTATTTATTAATAGATGGGAAAACTATTGACTGTAAGACTTAAACAAAACTAATACTACACAGGTATAAAAACAAGAAGGAAAAGCTACTAGTAGATTTTATACAGTGCACAATAAGGTACCTCTGAGTTACAGTTAGCGAAGAAAAAGTATAAGCTTAGGATTCAATGTATCTTACCATCCAATTGTTGGTGTGGCACACATCGAGCTCCTTTCTCTCAGTCTCCGGAGAAGTAACCACGAGCCTGGTCCAGGACTCGGGGAGAAGTCTCTTGCACCTCCATAGTGCATGATTGTAGAGGCTTCTGCTTCAGTGATAACTCGTGCGTCTTTTATAGTGTAAAACGGTGTCTTTCAGTCATCAATATTTTCCTTTATCTCTTCCTACATCTCTTCTCAAGACTAGGATGTTTATTCTTAAGGTCTGAGCCTCCTTGGCGCCAGAGATGACTCCTGCTGAGTCCTTCGACCCCTGGATTATCTCTGATGCACCCATTATCTCTGGTATGCAGGAAGGGGAGGGGTAAACCTGTCCTGCCACATGGACATGGAGTGCTTTGGGTAGGACAGCATGACCAGTGGGGTGGCTGGCCAGTGTCCTCTCAGTGTTCCTCAGATATGCCTCTTGAACTTCTTGCACCATGCCTCCCCAAGGGATACCATATCAAAACCAGCTTCCTGAAACACATGATAGATTTACTCTTTTCTCATGTTCACTTTTCTTTGTCTGTAACTTGTAGAAATTGCTTTACTTTTTACTGAACAACTGTAGTCACTCTGTTGCTCTCAGTGCTTTTAGTATTTAACTGTTTATCTTTATTGAAGGTCCCTGTCATGCTCGCTGTAAACAAGCATGTCTAGCTCCAAGGGTTATTTGCTGTTTTTTCTCTTGAACCCAAGAAGTGAGTTTTGTTGTGTATGTGGGTTTTATTTTGTTGTTTTCACTTGCATTGAGGTTGACCTCTCCAAAAAGGCAGCTTTGTCAGCTTAGATTTTCTGATAGTCATCACTGAAGAGACAGGAAATTAGAACATGCTAGTGGTGCCTCTTTCTGAAAGCATTTCTGTGTTGCTCTGGAGTTTGCTGGATGAACTGGGATTGCCTACAAATGTATTGTGCCATTGGGGAATAAGAGGCTTTTAAGTTTTCTAAGTCAGAGGAAAAAATGATCTTTCTTTGAATCTCAGGAAGTCTGGATGCTGTCATGTGCAAGGATCTCATTCTGATAGTGCTGCAGTATTAGACCTTTTGTCTGTGTTCTGCCTCTTTGAAATCCAGAATAAATAAAATATGATTCCTCCTACTAGGTAATATGTACCTCTTACATTGCTTGTTAATTATTAGGGAGTTTTTTAGAATTAATTTTCAGAGGTGTGATCTTCATGGAATTAGCCCTTTATTTGGTGTGTTGACTATACTAGAAAGTTTGGAAGTTAAATATAAAAAACTTGCTTATATTTATTTTAGTTTGTAGACTTTAAGTGGTCACTGCAACCAATTGGATGCGTTTGCATAAGGTGAATGAGGGTCTGAGGTACCACTTTTACAGAAGTTAATCTTTGGGTCTAGTAATCCATGCTTTGCAAAGGTTAAACGTGGTCACAAGTAGTAATTACAGTTTCAAAGTAACTTCTATTAATAGTGTATGTAGACAAGCATGGAAAGCTAAATTCTTATTATCAGTGATCTCTTTGATACCAGTATAGAATCTGTGCATCTTTGTTCTTGCTTAGTAAGAGTGGAGAGGTTGTAGTGAAATGTTCCCTTGTTCCCCACGTAACCTTGAGTACGAGAGCAGTCAGTTGTACTTAGCAACATACACGCTTTAACACTGGAGGCTTTGTCTGTACCAGGTGTTCCTGGGTTTATGATATTCTGGCTCAGATTAGTTATGAATTTGCTAATGTTCCATCCCTTCCTTAGACCTGAACTATCTCTTTTCTGTCCATCTGCTACTTCAGAGTTTACACTTTCTTGTGTGTGTCTCTTTTTCACTAGTGTGATTCTTTCACAGTCTTTCTGACATCTTAAATCTGAGATACAGCTTTCCTAAGAGTCCAAATTATATTTCTATTTTATTTTTTGTACTGAAGGATTTAAACTTGATAACTACTAAAAATTGGAAGTGAAGAAAAGACTTCTGTAACTCTTTCCATCTTTTTGTAAAGTTTCTGCTAGGAGAGTCTAGTATAAGTACTTGATTTTAGCCTAAAATAAGTCTGTGCATGAAACAAAAATAAAAAGCTGTTCAACCAGAATAGACAGGAGCACAGTAGGTATTAAATGACTTGTCAAGTGAGTTAAGAGAACATCTTACGTAAGTCTTTGGTCACTAGCGTATTTTGTTTTTGTTATGAAGTCGTATAAATTCTACTTCAAATTACAATTTAAAACTTTAGTCTGTTGTAAGCAGGAAGAAAACTGGAGGCTCAGTGGAATGAGTGGAAAGCTTTAAAATGTATGGATTTTCTTGGTGCTGAGGAAGTTGGAACTCCCGTGTTTTGGAAAATGCAGCAGCTGTGTGTTCTGCTGCTACAGGAAAAGAGGTCGTTGCCCTTACAGATCTGCTTGCATAGCTGGTCCTTAACCATATTCACTTTTTTTAACTCAAAGCATTTTGATGAAACTGGGTAAGAGTGTAACTACACATGTAGCTGTGCTGGCAAATGTGAACCAGCTGCAGTGCTTTAGCCAGGGTGAGCTGTAAGATGAAATGACATGTCTGACTGCAAGAAGCAAGCTGGGCTGAGCTCTAATGACTGAGACCCCTATTCAAATCTGCCAGTTCTTCTTGGCTCCATAGCAAGTTGCTGGGACATGATAATGCCTTAAAGCAGCTACAAATGACTGCTCAGTGAATGTAAATTGGAGCCTTTTGGGAGACAGCAGTGGAGTAAAAGAAAATAGGACTGTTCTGTAACTTGCTATTAAGTTGTGAGTCTTGTGCTTTATACCCTGAGTAGTGTCCTGCTTCCAGCAGGACACCTGAGCAGCAAATTCCACTATGAAGTGGTATCCTCATCACAGCCAGTGCTTTGGGAGCTTCTGCAGCAAGATTCAACAGAACTCTGCTCTTGGGCCTTTATTTGCCCTTTGTTTTGATAAGCCTGTAGAGAAATGCATTTCTTATTTATTGCTTTTTGTACCAGCATGCCTTTTCACATGGTGGTACAAGTGGTCTTGGGTATCTGTGCCAGTACATGCTATAAAGCAAAGTGTATTTTTTTGTGCCCAGCTTTGGGTCTTGCTTTATTTGTGCCTGGAGTGAAGCTTTGAATATTCAAGCTGTGCACGTTTACCACTTCTGCAGTTTCTTCCTTGCTTCATTAGCACAAAGATAACATGACCATTAGTGTTGGTGCTACTTCAGTCAGTGCTGAACTGCTTTATTATGAAGGTGATTATGACAGAGGAGGGAATATTTTAATCACTTGTTAAAATTGGATTTATCATTTGAGGCGAGTGTCAGGTAAAACTGTCAGTGTGCTGATTCTGACAGTGAGGAGTAGCTCACAGTGCTGTGGTTTCTCTTTGAGCAGCAGTTTCAAAGCTGGCATCAGAACGGCTCAAACTGCATCTGCTGTGGTGCTGAGGCACAATGCTGTTTGGGTGGTCTCAGTGTTAGCTTTTGGGAGGGATCCTTTCCATACCAGTCACAGAGTTTAGGAGTGTTAGCAGAACACAAGGCTGTGTTGCAAGATGTGAGGATCTGCTTGCTTTCCTTACCCCAACTAAGGGTAACTGGTAGTCAAGAGACCTTTTTCTTTGGGGAAGACAGATGAAGAGAAAGCTGGCTTCTGTGCCGGATTTTTTTTTCCCTTGTCGAGAATGGGGGGGTGAAAGAGATTATTCCTAAACCTTGTGTGTTTAATCCTGCTAAATGCTGCTCTCTCTGATCTTACTGATTAACATTTGAAGCCTATAAAGCTAGGGTATCAGTTATTTGAAACTAGTGGCATCTAAACATTTTAATTGAAAGGAAGAAAGGGGGTGGGGAGGAAGACCAGTATCACAGTGCCAGCTCTGCAGGGAAGGAATTTCCACAAATATTTTGTTACTTGCTCTACAGAGTATTGGAAGATGTCTCTTTCTCCAGAGAACTTGGTGTCCAAAAGATTTGCTCTGCTTTAGGGTTTCTACAGCTTCAACTGTATACATTTTATAGGAATGTCCTTTGCATTTTTTTTGCTTGGTACAGAGAGGAATTCACTCTGAGGATGTGCTGTGGTGAGGGAGAAAAGGTAGGACCTGCAACAGCAGCAGTAAGAGGGCATTATTAAACGAATGAAGTTGTGTACTACAGGAGTAACAGGAACAGGTAGACTTTAAGCACCTTATTTGTAGGAAGAGGAGGACTTAGCCTGCAGAGCTGTGTGCTGCCATGCTTCTAGTGGTAATAAATTTCTTTAAGAAAACAGAAGTAATTTCAGCTGAAGTTCAGCAATTTTTAGCTAATATAAAAAGAGACTGTTTATTCCATAATCTTCAACAAAGTGGATATTCTGGTGTTGCAGTGAGAGGAGTTGCTTAAGGCTCTTGCACTTCCCTCTGGTCTGTTCCTTCTCATTAGTGCTCGCACAACTGGTTATACGACTATACTGTAAAGTGAAGCAGGGAATGTGCTTAATATATTGTGAAGAGCTCTGTTGTTTTGGATTTTTTTCTCAAAGATAAATCAATTCTGCATTCAGAATAACCTTCAGAATTCATAGCAATACTGTGTGAATGCTGTGCAGGCGCAGCTCTGGGGGGGAATAGGCAGAGGCCAGAGGTGTTTCCAGGAGCTTGACAAGCTCAATTTTTTTTTTTTTTTTGTGACACCTCGAAGCAAGGGGGGCATACATGTAGTCGTGTTGATCCCCCGACCTTGTTGTCACTTCAGCTGTGAAACTGCTCCAAGTGTCATACTAAAGCCAAGCTAGGAGACCATTTTTGAAATTATGGATGATGTATGCACTTGGGATTTATTTTACAGTAGGCTTGATGCTCAGCAAGAACTTGCTGCCCCTAAAAAGGATTGTCCTATTTTTAGCCATGGCATTTCTTTAGAGTTGATCTATCAGATCAGCAAGCTCTTCAGTGCACCAGAACAAATATTTGTGTTGTTTCTATGAGATGGCTGGAGGCAGGGGTGGGGGGCAGCAGTGGCCAGAGCTGTGGGACCAGACTCGCCCCTCTGACAGTGCTGTTTCATCAGTGACTGCCCACCTCTGCTGCTTTATGGGATGATTGGCCTCAGTGATACTGTGGGTCTTCCTGTGTGAGGAATTACGGATGGTTTTGAAACAATCATCTGAAGCTGAGCCAAGAACTGGGGTGATGGGAGGTCCTTCCCTCCCCCAAAAACATCTGTTCAGTGATCTCTCGCTGCTCGTGTTTGCTGCAATGGGGGCAGAATCCGGCTGCTCTGCTCGGGCTGTTTGCCTGCTGCCCGGTGAGGAGAAGCAGTCCCTGCAGTAGGGCTGTGTCACCTGTCCCCTGCCCTCCTGCGGGAGCATGTGTGTACAGGAGGGGCATGGTTCAAGTGCACTGGCAGGAACTGCCAGTACTTGGGTCTCTTCCATTCTGTTTTCAATGCCTGTTTTTGGTTTTGGTTCTCTTAATTCTTTAAGCCTGCTGTGCTGCTGAAACAAGCATTTCTACACGAGTGAGCAACTAGACCCTCTCTCCTGCCTAAAAGCACACCTGTGACAGATGAGCTCAGAAACCAATCTATGTTGGAACTAACTGGCTGAAGGTGGAGTGGTTGATATTTTTTTTATTTTTTAAGTTTGATCACTTCCTTGTTTCATTTTGGTGCTTGTGAGCACTGAAAGGGAGGGCTAAGCATGGGAGAGCTTATTGTACTGGTTTGGCATTCTGTGACTTTAGGGTTCAAATAGATGAGTTCGACCGTCCCAGTGGCTTACGAGCTGCTAAAACGTGTGTTGTCCCTCCTGGTCACATGTCCTCCCTCACATGGATTCCAGAGGCTCTCCTGTATGTTGGACTTTCTACTTGTTGTATTTTTGCATGTGAACTGATTGAGCTTACTGAACTGGTAGAAAACCTTGTGTTGGTGATGGATCTTTTTTTCCCTGGTGGGTTTTTTTTTGGTAGCTCATAGCACTAATTGTGTGGGTGAGGAGGATTGTACCCAATTGCCCCCTTTGAACCCAACAAGTTGTTGTCTTGGTGCAAGTTCTCATTTGACTTCATAACATTGCATCAGTTTGATCCTATCTCTTATTCATTGTATTTCTCAAATATTAGCAACCAATGAAACATCTTCTGCTTCCTGTGGTCCTTATTGAAACTCTTCAGAAGAATCCATGGCACTTCCCCTTGGAGATTGAAGTATTCTGGAGCCTCATGCCAGTGGCTTGTGCTTTGACTGGTGGCAGGATCCACTGCTTAATGAACTTGGGAACTGGCTTAGCTGGAACTCAGGCCAGCTTTTCTTGTTTTCATCTGGGCATCTTTGGACACCTTTCAAAGTTTGTTTATTGGAGTTGAACTTTTTTGCGGCCGATGGCGTGGGCCGGACAGCTGACCACAGGGACGGCCGGCGGCTCGGCGGCTTGTTCTGAGAGTTTCCTTTTCGTTAAGTCAACTTCAGCTGGGGACTTCTTTTCCCCTCGCCGCGAGCCAGGCTTCCCTGGGATGGTGGCTGCTGTCCTAAAAACCGGAGAGCTGCTGAGAGAGTGTTCCTTTGCCCGGAGCCCCAAATCAGACACAAGACACGAGGGTCTGCTCTGCTTTGGTTCAGGGGCAAAAGACCCCGGAATGGCCCAACATTCAGACTTTTATTCTGAGGGTTACAACTTATCTCATAACGGTACAGGGGAGGAAACGGGGAAGGGTTGGAAGGTCAGGGTCCAGTCGGGAAGGTGGAAGGGAGGAAAGAGTGAGACACAAGATACCATTGTTAACTGAGGGGCAGGCGGGGGGAGTTCGACTCCCTTTCCAAGGCCAAACTTAACTCTACCTTCAGAGGGGCCTCACTTTCTAGGCCCCCAGAAATTCTTCAGGGGATATGTCATTCTCTGATCTTGAACCACCACTACACTTTTTTTTTACATCCATGTTAGAGATTATTATTCTGTGTTTGCATTAGCACCTGGTCCCTTCAGCAATGTTGTGTTGGCGAATATTAGCAGTGACTGGTGCAGTTATTGAGTTCCCGTGTGTGATGCTTGAAGCTAATATTGAACAGAAAGGCAATCATGGTACAATCTGAAAGTTAGTGTAGGGTTCTTTAATATGCTGCTGCCTAAAATTAAAAGGATTAATCCTTGCATTGTGACATTGAGTCTCTATCAACTCTTGAAATATTCAGTTGAAAGTGTTTTTAATTAGTCTTTCAATCTTAAACATTCTGTGCCAAAAGTGACTTGTGTACGGTTTCAGCTTTAAATTGGTTCTGGTTACCAAAGTACAGCAAACTCCTTTTTGTTTGCATTCCCCTGAAATGGCTTCTCTGAAACGTTGGGCCCAACATAAGAATTAAATTCCACATGCACTACTTGCAGTTTCATTCTGAAAGACTGTCTGGAGAAAAGCAGGAATGAAAGTGCTCTTTCAGCTACAACTACAGTACTTCAGCAAAAATCAAATTTAGCTGTCGTATGAGGTCAATGGGGGCTTTGTATGTCAAAAGCAAGTGCTTCTCTGTTGGGGTAGGGGAGTTAAGTCAACAGCTGAAATAATCTTAATTGTAAGTTGAAGCTGAAAAAGATACTTTTAGATTTTTGTTGTCTTCCTGCCTGTACATCTTCCCTGTCTTATATCTTGAATCCTTCCTCATCCATAGAGCACCTTATTGCTGTGAGCAGGAGACTTGACTTGTTTCTGTGTTGCTGTAGGCTTTGCAGTCCTGAGGTTTGCTCTAGGTATCAGTTTCATATGCTTTGGGGAAATAAAATTGAGTGGATGTGGGTGTGAGAGGAGATAAGGAAAGTTGTTTGTGTTTGGCTTTGAATACATCTTATGTAAAAGGAAATCTTTTTTACTGTGGTACTTCTTACTGTGGTTTAATCTAGTTTTATAACATGGCAGTTGGTGATATATTCAACTATCTTGAACCCTCTGTTGCTCTGGATTTTTTTTTTGTTTGAAGTGTATACTGATGTTACATGCAAGATTGTTTCTCTCTCCCCCCCCCCAGTAATATTGCTTATCTTTGGTTAAACTTACATATACTTAAGCTTACTTTTTAGTCAGGAAATGGTAGACCTAAGTTGATTGTGAATTAAATAACTGATACCTTGATATACTTAGTTTCTTAATGAGAAGCTGTTTTTTCTTTCAAAATTGATAAAAAAAGGGCTATATGTTTATAGAGGGGGGAAAATGGAAAATTATTTTATCTCCCAAAGTGACACGTCAAAAATTATATACAAGTTAGATGACTTGATAATAGTTAGGAATCTCAGAATTGTTTTAATTTTCTTGTAATACCTTGCAAATATCTGTAAGCTTGCTTGATACAAGCCATAGGAAAAAAAATAAATTATACAGTTTTTATGAAAGCCAAATTTAAGGATGTTAAATTGCTAGGCGACTTGTAGCTCTTACTTCACATTTTTATTATATTTTCACACAATTTATAAATAGGAGGTTATGTGTATGTGGTCTAATATTTCTGACTGTAAGGGTGATTTTCTTAGTGTGTGAAAAATCAGAAAATAATACAGGGTTTGTGGTAAGCAGTTGTCATCTTTCACTAATGACGCAGTGACTAAACAGTGACATGTGAATTCATGTGACTGTCGTTAATTATAATTACTATGCAGCAAGCAAGCCACTGTTACCATGCTTGTCTCTTATTTTACAGTTCTCCTGCACTGTGTAAGGTGTTCAGATTTCAGCATAAGTGTCCCACTTCCCTACTGCCCTTACCTGACTGCCAGAAGCAGTAATACTTCCAATATTTGTATATATCGAAAAGAAGTTGGTGGGTCATACAAAGCTTACATATGGCTGTGTTTGTGCTGTTGGGCAGACTTATAGACTTTTTGGGAAAGGGCACTGAGTTACCCACAATGCATTTTTTTCTGGAAGGTCTTTTTGCTGAGCTATAGGAAATTCCAGATTTTCAAATGTCAGCTGTAAAAAAAAAAAAGGTTTTCTCGGGCCTCTAAATCTCTAAATGCTGGGTTGTATGTATCAATTTCAGGTTTCTAGAAGAAGGGGGGATGGCTCAAGAAACGAACCGTAGCCAAGTGCCTATGCTGTGTTCCACTGGCTGCGGGTTTTACGGGAATCCTCGCACAAATGGCATGTGCTCAGTGTGCTACAAAGAACACCTCCAAAGGCAGAACAGCAATGGTAGAATTAGCCCTCCTGGTAAGTAACCCCAACACGTGTGAGTGTGAACAGCTCAACCTGACAGCAGCTTCCTGGCCATGTCCAGAGACTGTTGGAGCATTAGTGCAAACCGTTTCATTCCAGCATCTTACCCTAGGGATGGAATGCTCATAATGTAATTGTGCTGCCACTAATCTGCTCAGAAGTAGACTCTCACTGATACCTTTTGTATTTATTTGAATGTTTCCGATTTGAAGTTATAAAAATGCAGAAAAAACACTGCACCAACATATTTTTCCTGAAATTACTGGCAGAGGTAGGATTGAACTTGGGGAATGTTTCTGAAAAGCATTTTAAGTACAGTTATTTCATCTTTGCAGCCTCATGCTGAAGGATTTACCTGTAAACACTTGATAGTTTCTCCTTAACTTCAGATGCTTTGTTCTTTCTGGCCCAGTGCCATGTGTACTTTGCCTTTCTTTCAACCTGACATTTTAAATTGAAGCAATAGCTTCTATTGAAATCTGGGGATCTGAGTTCTACACCTTTGAAATGCATCTGGAGTTGACATTAGGATGTTACACTTATGTTCTGACAAATCCATCTTGGTTTTTTAAACAAAACACCAGCTTCTTTTTTCAGAATACACCAGTTTATGCTGAGAAAGCTGCTTGCAGGTGCTTTAATTAGCAAAACACAGTGGCTTTTAAAACTCCATCTTCAAAATTTTCTGCAGTGTGAATTCTGGGAGCCTGGGGCTGGAACAGAGATCAAAATACGACCAAACATAATTACTTTTTGGTAAAATTACGTTTCATTATGATGTAGGCATAGATTCAATTACTTTCCTGACTGGTAGGGGTCAGAGAGTAAATGTGATGTGTGACTTTTGTGGTCCCAGGAAGTGGCATAACACATTTTCCCTGGGTGTGTCTTGCAGCAGCCTCTGTCAGTAGCATCACCGAGTCCTTACCGGTCCCATGCACAGAAGGCAGTACCCAGGAAACTCAGTCCACTTTAGATTCTACAGCGACTCCATCTATGCAGTCAAGGTAAGATGATTCCCTCTGCTCTGTGTCTTTACGGAAAAATCTGTGTCAAAATGATTAAATGAAGTGTGCTGATCCTGCATCATTAAATGCTGAAACCAGGATTAGGAAATGGTGTAAGATTTCAGTGCTAACTTTAAAGCATGGGGTCTCAGGGAGAATGCTAGCAGATCTCTGTGCTTCATCTGGCATTCAAATGGAAATTTGTCTTTAGAATTAACCTCAAATAAAAGTTGCCAGCTTCTGTTCTACAGAGATTTGTCTGGCTGCTCTTCTGATTCCACAACTTGCAGTTGTACATTTACCAAAGGAGAACTCTTTTCATCTTAGAAATTTGAGGATTTTGTAAAATGGCAGGGAGTTGTTTACTAGAGCTCTCATAAATAAGTGTTTGATAATGTGTTAACAAGCCAGTTGCTTTGCAAAGAGTGGAGAGTACTAGAACAGGGGAAAGATACGAGTCTTGGTACAAGTTGTGCTACTGAACTGATCTCTTATTAAACAAGTCATTTCCATCTGGATTATTTAAGGATACATAATGTCCTCTTGTAAATCACTCAGACTTACTAAGTGTGCTCCATTTGTAAAAGCTAAATATTTGTTTATATTTAGTGGCTCCATTTCAGTTTAGAGTGACACAACTAACAGCAACTTAAGTGCTTTAGAAATTTTTTGAGTGAAAAGTGTTAGTGTGTTATACTATGGAAGCTAAACTTGCAGTAATACTCATTTCAACTTTTCTTAAAAAAAAATGAATGTAGTAGAACACAGGTTGAGGGTAATTTCATCAGTTACTGCTGCCTGATTGTGCTCAGACTGTTTTCTGCTCCCTGGCTTTTTATAGGAGGTGTTATCTCATGCTTGGATCCTGCATATGAACTGAGAGCTAGGTGCCATGCTTGATGCTATATTTAGTTTTTCCCTTCTGAGGTTTCTAGTTGGGGTAGAAAATACATATCTTACCCTCAACTCTTCTGCTGTATGTAAAAAAAAAAAAGTCATCCAGGTCAAGGCACAGATGTGAACCAATTACAGTGCCTTGCCTTTGTTCTCTCACAACTTCAATAAAACCATGAAAAAATAGAAGTACCTCACTGATCACTGCCTTGATTACTGGCTGCAGGAGACATGACTGGATGGTTGCTCTTGGACTTGCACTTCAAAAAAATCAATGTCACGTGCTTGGTGTTTTTTTCCAAAATAAAAAAGCAGGAATTCAACTTCAGTCTCTGGATATACCTCAGAGTTATGATACTCTGAGGACAGATGTATTAAATTGACAATGCCCTTTTGCAGGTGGCCAGATGGGCAGTTCAAGACCTACATGCAGTTCTTGACAATTAAAATTGCGACTCCAGTGCTCTAGTTGTGCCATGGAGTACTGGTTCATGGGCTGCTGGATAATCTGGTTTTTACCTTCAGTGTGAATTCCTCAGTGGAAAGAAAGAAAAAGATAAAGCAAATGAGGTACTGCTACCTCTTGCTTGGGACTTGAGCTCTGTCTTGTTCCAGAGGAGAGCTGCTGGATGAGCAGCTTGGCAGGGAGTGAGGGCTAGTATTGAGTTGCTCTCTCTCAGCTGCTCAGGGTGTTCATTCATGTGTGTTCAGCCATGCTATGATTTAACAGTATGGCTAAAGGGTTGGGAAGTTTGTCCTGCACCACTTTATACTGTGAAAATCCAAGGGATTCTGTGTGCAACTGCTGCAGCTTTATTACTGGAAACACTGACATGCTGCAGTTTTCTCATTCGTATCACCAGAACACTGAAAGTAGCTCCTCTACAATTATCTTGCTGACTTATGTTATTAAGATCCTTGCATATTGAATGTTGCATTGTTGCTTCTGTGTGGAATGATGATATACCAAACCACCCAAAATATTTTTCCTTTTTTTATTGTGGAACTGTTTTATTGCATTCAATATGAATTTAAAAAAAAAGTTTACCTTTTGTGTCAGTTCAGATTGTGACAGTTTTAAGTGATTACAGAAACAACGTCAGAGTGAAAAGTTCTGGGATACTTTTTCATCAAGAGGTGCCCTAATGTATCTCTTACAGGAAAAGAATGTGGAAATGCATCATGAAAATCATAACTTTCTTCTTTTGCCCCTCAGCCCTGTGTCAAATCAGTCACTTTTAACAGAATCTGTAGCATCATCCCAACCGGATAGTACGGCTGTGGACAAAACAGTACCTGAGACAGAAGAGTTGCAAGGTTGGTGCCTAGTTTTCAGTGACAGAACTTATGAATAATGTTTTTTAAACTCGGACTGTTCTTAATACGCTTTTGTTCGAGACATTACTGATTCTCAATCCCAAATATTCTGTAAAATCAGAAGGCAAAATAAGGATTAAGTTTCTTTTCTTAAACGGCAAGTCAAACTGAAACCTTGTTTGATTGATGTCAGTGTCTGCCATGAACAAGTGTGTTAATTAGTGTTGGAAATGCACACTAATCAATGTCCTGTTCTGTCTCTATACCATGGCTGTTACATGTAAGTAGAGTTTTGAGTACCTGTTACTTCTCAGAGTAACAATTTACAGCACATATCAGTAGTTTATGCGTATATTTGTGATGAGGGTGTTTGACATAGCCATTGCACGAACAGGGTCAGTACCTTTTATAAACTGGAAACTCCTATAAAAGAACCTTTCACCTGTGAATTGTAGTAGTGTAATATTTTGAACTACTGAAATTCACTTTATTAAGTATAAAATTACCAAGCCACAGGCTATGTTTACTTGAAGGAAAATGGCTGAGTGGGTTAGCTATACTGGCCTAAAATCCTTCTTGCTGGTACAATGTAAAGTTTCTTCTTACTTTTATCTTGTTTCCTATGTGCAGACTTTCAGAGCTTAATACTAAAAAAAAAAAAAATTAATAGTATTTCTTAGGAAATGCAAAAATACCAGATAGTATATAAAATGTGCTCAGACTGGTAACCTGTAGACATTAAAAAAGGTATTTAAAGGTAAGTCACTAGTATTCTGCCTTCTGCTGAGACAGGTTAGGTTTAGTGGGGAGGATTATTTTTCTGTGGACTAGTCTAAACATAGAAATTTGGGTTTTTCACAGCTACAACTTGTAATTCCACTTAAACATTCTAAATATTAGTTCTTTAACTGTACCTCTGATATCTAAGATTTGCTTCTCAGATACGTTTGTAAACCTGACCGGTCCCTTTTTGTAGGGTGGAATGTAAGAGTCATTCAGCTACTGTGCTGCATTGGTTACATGAACTTGGGTGAAAATATTTTAATTCTATTT
Source organism: Petroica traversi (assembly GCA_025920805.1). NCBI lineage: Eukaryota > Metazoa > Chordata > Aves > Passeriformes > Petroicidae > Petroica > Petroica traversi. Next base: position 27,162 of record JAHLSL010012979.1, read on the forward strand.
TTTTACCACTTTTGCTCACCTTTGAGGTGTTATTTATTAAAAACATATTTACTCTTGAAAAGATACTTTCTAGAGATATACTCTAAGGCCTGTTAGAAAGTTTGTGTTCTGGAGCTGAGAGCTCTTGTCTCAGTTTTAACAATGCATCTCCTGCGTTTTCACTGGGAGGCAGAGGGAGCACTTTACTTTATTGATCCTTGCACTGTGAGGTGACTTGGGCCTGTGAAAAGATTTTTCCCAGCAAGTTTTCTGAGGCATGTCTCTCCTCTTTCTTATTTGGATAAATTCGTGCTCCTAATTCTCTGCCTCTCAAGCTCATTCTCCTTATGAGAAGATGAGAGATTTCTCAACCAGAAGCTTTGAATTTAGGGATGAATCTGCATTCTACAGTATGTTTTTCAAGGGTCAATGTATATTAGGTGTTTAGATTACTCAGCTGTGTCCTCTGTCCTTTTCTTTGTACTCTTGTTTCTAAACTAAGAACATCCCCAGCATGTAGTTGCAGTTCTAAGTTACCATCCCTATTTATAACTCTATGGCAGGGTCAGCCTTATTTCCTTAAGAGTTCCTTCTGTGTTGTCCCTTAACTGAAAATCATAGGAGTTGTAGTGTTTCCAGTTTTAAAACATTTTGATTTGCAAATATAGGTTTGGAAGGAAAGCAGCTTAGAATGGATGCTGAGAGGGATTTCATTGAACTGCTGTCACAGTTGTGCATCCTAACGTTTCTTTTTTTTTTTTTTAATTTGAATTTTAGTTTGCTGACAAGAATGTAATACAAGCATGTGAATCCAAGTGGGTTTTTTTTAGTATTGCTTAAATTTCTAACATTTAGAAAAAGGTAAGGTCACAGCAGTGTGCTGGTTGGTCCCAGAGTGAAGTGTGTCTTACATTACTTTTGTTGATGTAGGGGAACAAAAGGACAAATAATGTCAGTATTTATTTTGATAAGGTCTTGCCTTGTGGGAATGTGTGTTCTGGGGTGAATTGTTCTATGCTGCTGCTGTAAGTTAATATCTTGTGTTCAGCTGAGGTCCCTTTAACTTGCTATTTAACAAAAATTACCAGGCTGCAACAGCATTGAATGAAAGACTGGGTGAATAATTAAGCTTTCTTAGATTACTATTACTACTTTTCTAAAGCAGACAGATAAATGGGACTTGAGCTGCATGCAACCCAGTCCTTGCTGTTTGCAGTCAAGCTAAAACTACAAGGGGATAAAATTTCCAAAGAGCTTTCAGATTTGCCTTTGTTGGACTTATGCATTGCAGAAGAAATAGAGGAAAACTCTAGAATATGTTAATAAGTCTAGACTTCAGAGCTAGTGTTTGCATGATGATGCTTGTGGAACACTGCAAAAAACTCAGATGCTCTAAGATAGGGACTAACAGAATTTTTTTAAACTTGAATATTCTTAAATACCATGAACATACCATTAAAGATGACCTGAAATGAAACTCATTAAGTACAGTCCAGGTTTTCTAGCAGCTTTCTTCTATTCTGAGCATCTCTCCAAGTCATTTTAATTACCTCCTGGGCTGTTGTGCCTTTTCCTCAGCATGGTGGCCCTGTTAGGATTAGCCAATCAGAATTCCTGGCTTGTTAGCCAGAGGATTTACAGGGCTGCCTCCAGGCAAGCCTGCAAGCTGGTAAAGAAGTGCTTCACTTCCCTGGGGTAAAGGAGTTAAAACCATCCCAGGTTAGGATTCATACTTCTAGTTCAGAGAGGCAAAGCAAATGAAACTTGTCATGGAAGGCAGGAGCACTCCACCACATACTTGATGGAGCTCCTACAACTGGAGCTAAAAGTACAAATCCAACTGACAAGGTGGGCTTTCAGCCCCTCTGAGGCTAAAAACTTCTGAGAATGGAAACAGCTTCTGTGATTTTCAAGCTTGTTGTGAACTGGAGAGTAGCATGTATTATTAGCATTGCAAAATGCCATCACTCTTGTCATGTGGTGTGGTTATTACTTGAAAAACCAAAGTACAAAGTAAGATTTGATTAACTGTCTAAAAGATACATGGCTGTTCTGAATGAAGTCACCAATTTTGTACGTATCTGGATTTTAGTGAGGTAAAACAGTTCAGTTCAGTTGGTGATAACTAAGTTTAAAAAACTTGATATTGAAATAATTAAGTTGCTGCAGAATTTTATGTGGAGATAACTTAGACCTAAGGTGCATGCAGTTGAAGTAAATGGCTTCAACTTCAGTGGGCCTCATCAGGGTTGGCTCAGTAGACAGTACTGGCACTTGGTCATCTGAAGTGGTTGGGATATTTGTGATTATCATAGAGGATTTTGTTTCAAATATCTGGCTTCTATTCAAAGGCAAATTGAGACCTAAAATTTATGGTTACTACAGTAGATACAAAGTGACTTGTGGTACAGTAGAAGAATCTTTCCACTCAGTTCTACACTGAGCAGCAGCTCTTAAATATTTTTAAACCTTTTTAATGTGAGAGCCATGCGCACAAAGAAAGTGTAAGTAAAGGGTGTATGAGAACCTTGTTATGCAGGAAAGAGTGCCAGTTTTTCCTATATTTCGCTAATAGTTACAGAGGCTCTTAGTGAAGCTTACACTGAGGTAACTGGATTTTGTTACAACAGGAAATGCAATCTAGGGAATGTTAACTCAGGGCATGATGATGTCTTAATGAATTAATAAACACTGCAATGACTGTTTTGTATTAAACTGCAAAAGTTCATTTGATTAAGTCTTACCCCTTCTGGTTCTTATCTCACCTCTTTTAGTCCTTGCTGATTTTCATTCTTATCTTGCAATCCCTTTGATATTATGCCCACTCAGAAATGTGTCCTTTAACAGCCATTTAAAGCCATTGAACTGTGTTTTTTTGTTTGGTTTTTTTTTTTGCAAACTAGAATTGTTACAAATTTCAGGACAGAGAGAAGCTCTGATTGTAACATAGGTGGTGACTTAGAAGGATTTAATAGACTGTGTATAATGGTATCTTTGCTAGATTAACCTGTGGAATATACTGTCCCCTCAGGCAAAGTCTTTGCTGGTGATCAGGTATCTTGCTATCCACTACTGTTGTTTAGTACAGTGTTTTGATACATAGCAAAAGTGATGAGTGCCCTTTCCTTTAAAAAAAAATCAGAATAGCAGCACATGGTAAACCCCACTGGATTTGTCATGCAGAAGAGCTATGAACTGATGTAAAACTAGCACAGAACTGCATCTGACAGTCTCTGACAAACAAAAGTCCAGCTGCACCGAGATGCCTGCAGCTTTTTCCCTGACAAATGTCTGAGCTTGCTGTTGTATTCCCTTCCTTACAGCACTGGTTCTAGCTCTGCTTCCATCTACACTCCTCCCAGCTGGAGCTTGCTTTTGTTCTTTGCTGCAAATACTCCCGGCTTCTGTGTATTTTACTCTCTGGAGACTTGTTCTGCTGTGGTCTAACTGTGTCTGGTAGGCAGAGGTTGGCTCTTAGCCCTTTTTGAAATGAAGTTGGGTTTTTTTTTTTTCTATTTCTGTTTTGTAACGTAAGGAATGTGCAAATACTTGAGGAAAATCAGCCAACTACTATTTTTACCTGAGTCAGGCAAATACTGCTATTACTTGTTCATACTCTTCCCACACAACCTGTAACCTGTTTCTTTTAGATGTGAGAGAACGCTGAGATAGGTTGAAAGTTGCCTTAGGAGAAATGTCTTTAAAATTAGGTTTTTACCTGCTTCCTTCTGGGCTCCAGGACAGTGTAGTTCCAGCCTGTAAGTCTGGGTCTCTTGAGCTGGTGTTTCTCACCCCAGGTAGTTACTCTGTCCTGTGGAGGCTTTTTCCAGGTGTGCAAGAGCAACAGCATCACAGTGGTAGAGATTGTTCTGAAATGCTGTGTTTTGTGTGGCCTCCATGTTGCAACTATCAGCAAAAATAATGTTGATTCAGGATCTGAAAGAGGGTATTTGGCTCGACTGATCCTGTTACACAGAGTGCTTCTTACAAGCAGATTTTGGGAACTGGGTGAGTAACACTGTGGGGAAACACTTGGCTGTTGGATTTTCTTCCTGGATCTGACAGTGCTGAATCTTGTTGTTAAAACCTAATGTTTATTATTCTGGTTGTTTTTATGGTATTTTAAAGCATTTGGTGAGTTCTTGCCTTAAATTCTATTGAAGGTCTAGAAAGGAGGGAGTTCCAGTCACTGTGGAGAGACCAATGCGCTTCAGACAGGGAAGCTGCAGCAAAATGGCCAAATGTACAGCAGGGCTTTAGGTTCCTATAGGGTTTAAAAGGGGAGAGACAGACTTTTTTTCTCCACTTTTCTTACTAACTTTTTTAATGTCAGCTTCAGTGTCAGCGAATGCAGAGCCTACACCTGAAGAACAGGACAAGTCACTTGACAAACCAAAACAGAAAAAGAATCGTTGTTTCATGTGCAGGAAGAAGGTTGGACTTACTGGTAAGAAACACTGATTTCACTTTCCTTAGGCTTGTTTAGGCTTTGGCCCTTTCAAATGTTATCTTAAAGGGAAAATGGGGCATGGTCATTTGATATTGATTTGAAATAATAGTCAAAGGTGCTTTCAGTTGACTCTTACTAGATTAGTCATTCATGTATCATTTTGTTTTTTAGCCTTCTGTCTTAAAGTGAAGTTCATAATTCCAAATACTTCCTTTTGGAAGTCTGCTTAGCTAAGGATTTGGATGATAATTTGCTGCCATTCACTAGTCAGCTTTGCAGTGGTCCAGTGAAAGGGCCTGAGTTCTGCAGGGTGAAGATGCATAAACATAGTAAAAGAGCAGGAGTTCTCTAGGAATGTTCTATTCTAGGGTGTTCTGCAAAAAGAAGGAATGGTCAAGTCAAATGTTGCTGTAATCACTTAAAAATGTATTATTTGTGATTCTTATGCTTTCTGCAGCAGAGACTCTTTGGTTGATTGATTGACACTGATGACTGAGATTTATTGCTAGTGAGTGAACACATTCAGGATTTAAAGCAAACCAGTGTAATTAGAAATGTTGAAATGTCTAAGCTGCTGTTTGTGTCCACAGGTTTCGAGTGTCGGTGTGGGAACGTTTACTGTGGAATGCACCGTTACTCAGATGTACACAATTGCTCTTACAATTACAAAGCTGATGCTGCTGAGAAAATCAGAAAAGAGAATCCTGTAGTTGTTGGGGAAAAGATCCAGAAGATCTGAACTGCTGCTTCTGCTGGAATACAAAAATCTTCTGACCATCTGCAGATTAAATTGACTTGAGCTTTTTTTCCTTAGTCATCAGGAATGTAGAGCAGTGTATCTTGCCTAGACCTTTTAATCATGCATGTCATCAGAGGAATAGATTTTTTGTTTTCGTTTTTTTTGTTTTGTTTTGAAAATGACTCTGAACATTATTTTCATTGCCGTTTTCTGTGGCTGAAGACTTAAGTAAACTTGACAAGTATTATCCTTTAAGATCATTTTAATTTTAGTTGAGTGCAGAGGGCTTTTATAACAAACGTGGAGAAAATATTGGAGGGCTGTGCTTTTCCAGGATAAAACATGCATGCGTTAACTTTGCAGTTTATTTTCTTGTTGTATATAGCTTTTCTCTGCAGCACAATTTCCTTTTTTTTTTTGATAATGCCTTGTATGGCACAACTAGTTATCAGTAACTGAATGTATTTTAATCATTATGGCTGCTTCTGTTTTTTTTTTTCCCATTAACGAGAGGTTATACATGTTCGCATATTAGCTTGTTTGCACCCTCTACCTATTTATGTATGAATCATTTGTAATGAGAGTGTGTGCCGAGATTGTGTGGGGTTTTTTGTTGTTTCTTTTTTTTAATTGGGGTTTGTTTTTGTGTGGGGGGAGGAAGGCTGTATGCACTTCATTGACTGCAGTTTTCATTGGGATTACATCCATCAGTTTGTCTGTACACAAATATGAAGAATGATCTGAAGTACCTGTGCTGTATTTATGTTTATCCATGTCTTAACTGTGATTAAATAAAATTTAAAGAATTCTGAGCCCCTGTGGCTGTCACTGGCATATGTAAGCTGGATTTCTCTTGCTTTATTTTAACGGGGACCTTCCATTGGTGGTTCCTTTACTTAAAAGTGTTTATTTACAGTGACCATGTGTATCCCAGCACCAGCTAAATTCTGATGGGTTTTTTATCTTTTCACCTTTAACTACCAGAGACACTGCAGTTTCCAGACTTTGTCTGTTGATTCTGCCCAGGGAGCTCTCCATGCCTCCAGTATAGCACATCTTTTGTGTGCAGGAGTTTGGGGCATTTGTGACATTGGGACAATGCACGTGGGCCAGACCTAAAGGTAAAATTTGATGTGGCCATGAGTAGGCTGTCATGCCATGTGTGTGATTCTAGGAAATGGTGCCGTGGGGTTTGGGATCCACTGTCTGACTGAGGGCACTGTTGAAAGAATTATTCTTTTCTTGTCTTGTGAGGGTGCTCAGTAAGTTTCTTTATTCAAGGCTGCCTGTCCTGAGATCAAAGCCTGTGCCTCAAGCCAGGTCATCTCCGTAACTTAAAGGTGATTTATGTAGTGCCATTGAAACTTCACCCAGTGCTGTTTGTCACCAGATCTAACAGTAATAACACTAATAAACTCCTCTCCAGATGGTCCTCATCTGCAGTTCAAATCTCACTGGGTGACTTGCTGCTGCTTTGGAGTATTTGTGAAACAAATGTGATTGCACGCCTTTATTTAAAACATGAAATTTTTAATCAAAACTGACTCCATCCTTTAAAATTTGGAATGCTCTTTAAAAGCTATGGCTGGCAATTAGTAGATAAAGCACTACATTTAGGATATAAACTGTGCAGCAGAAGGAGCTTTCTCTGGTAGTTATAGAAAGTAATCTGCAAGACCCAATAATAAATGAAGGAGCTTGTGCTAGCAGAAATGGCCTAACCACAATCTACGAAGCACATGGAGTTTATAGTAAAGGAAGGAAGGAATAAATAACTTAGTGGCAAGTTTCAGTAATGGTCTGCCTTATCATGGGTCAGAGATCCTGTATTTCCTCAGAGCATTTGCTAAACTTCCTCTTTCACAGCACAGAGCATGGAAGAACAGCAGTGTCGTCTTTGGGTGTTTCTGTTCTCTTTCCTCTTTGCTGCTCTTTCTTTATTCTTTAATCCTTCTCACTTTGATTCCTCCCTCTTCCCTATTTCTGGTCCCTTTTTTTTCCTTTTCCTAAGTATGTCCTTTGCTCTCTCCCATGTGCCCTCCTGACCAACCTGCCTTTCCCCTGACAGTGATGCTTCTGGGCCAGGCAGAGAGGAGACACCACAGATTTCACAAAGCAGGGGGAAAACCTGTTGTGTTTGTGTTTTCTAGTGTCTGAAAGAAGAAAAGGTACAAGAAAAGTATTCACATACTCCTTTACCACCACCAGTTAGGAAGCAACTGCTCCTCTGGCTCTTGTTTACACAGCTGGATCCTCACCTGCCAGTGCCCTTGGTGAGGCAGAACCATAGTGGAGAGTTCTGCTTCCACATCTGTCCTTCTCCAAGCCATCTACTAAACCTCCTTTGTCCTGGCTTGTGCAGGGGACTCAGAATTAATATTGAATGAATTTATGGTCCTATTACATAAGCTTACGTTTAGACTGGATGTCCACCTTTCTGTGACACCTGAGAATTGGGCATCACGTTTGTTTGCTTTGGCAGTGGCTCTGCGTTATCCTGGTGGTTGATGTGCACTTCAATCTGTATTTTCTGTCATCAGCTTGAGGTGAGCAGATTAACATTTTAATTAACACCAGTACATTCACAGCACTACAAAACACTTGATGAATCTCCTTGGACACTGTATTGGAACAGGTTTTCAATGTGATTCTGTTTCAGTTTTGGAATAAGCAGGTTCTATAACCCAGTTTCTCTCATCTGGCCACAAAATGTCTTTACTGTGTTTAAAACATTTCCAAGAGTCAGGGGCAATCTCACAGGAAATCTTCCACAAGTTTGTGCTAGGCATTGTGATGTTTAAATAAGCACCTTGTGAGCTTGTGTCTCAAAAAGTGAGCAGCTGTCACAGATGATTCAGTCATCTTGCACTGAATCTCTGGCTATACAATTTGCTGCATTTCTTCTAATGACTTCTCTGCCAAAAAAAAAAAAAAAAGTTGAGCAGTAAACCAATTCTTTGGCTTGGCAATCGCAAGCATCTTCCTGTTTATATTGGAAAGAGGTGGCCTTTGCTATTTATTCTGATTTCAAGAATGTTCCCTCATTGGTTTCTACTTTTGGCAATGAGTAAATTTTCTCCAGTGCAGGTGGGAGAAAGCTGGGAGTAGGAGCAGAAGCACAGGTCTCCCTGCTCTTTATAGTTGGCTGCACCTATGTCTCTGGTTTTAAGAAGGTGGAACTGTCTGGAGAAAATGGAAGGGCTTGGTGAGGTGCAGCAGCATTGCAAAACTAAAACCCATGAAAAGTGCAGTTTCAGGTGTGAATTGTGCAACTCCCCAAGGGCTGCTGAGCTCGTGGTGGGAAAATCAACGTGGACATAATCATTTCACCAGGGCCCTGGCATGTAGGTGACCCCTCCAAAGTTAAACTAGGGCAGTTACCTCTGGTCTTAGAGCTGTTGGATCCATCACCCACAGCGAGTTGTTTAGGAAGGCCTTGGTTTCACCGTGAGGGTTTGTAAAATCATGGAAGTGTTAAGGTTGGAAAAGACCTCCAAGAACATCAAGCACAACTGCTAACCCAATGCTGCCAAGGCCACTCCTAAATTAAATGTCACATCTACACATCTTCTAAGTATCTCCAGGAAAGGTAACCGTGAGCAGGAAGCCTCCATTTTACCAGGGTCACTGCCTGGCTGGAACAATTAACAGCTGCTGACTCAGGCAAACCTCTGGCACTGATTAACCACTGCCAGGGACCAGGCAGAGGGGTGGGATGGTGAGGGAGCAGCGATTGGTTTGTCTGACGATGGAGGGTGGGATTTGATGCTGGAGAGGATCTTCCTCCTCGGAAAGCGTGTAGCCCTTAGGAGGTGGGAGCTGTGTGTACGCAGGGACTGCTCGGGGTTCAGCATGTCTTTCATCCACGTAGACGAGGACTCAGATTTTCCTCTCCAAAATCTCCCCTATGGGGTTTTCTCCATGAAGGAGGAGGTGAGTAACAGCAAACTTTGTTCTTGAGGTGCTGTAATTGTTCCAGGGCTATAAGAGAGCAGCATTTCCCAGTAATGCGGGATAAAGGAAAACTTCCCAGCCTGAGACACTCATGGGCTTCCTGACTTGATGGCAAAGCTGCAGTTGCCACGTTGTCTATTTCTTTAGTGTGGTAATTTTGATGGCAGCTTCTTTGAAACTACACAGAAGAAATCAGAAGTGTTAATACTGATAAGAAGTACTTTGGCTAATACAAACAGTAGTTCTTGTGTGGTTTTGACCATTTTTCTGACATCATTAAATCTATGTTTAACCCTTCCACTCCCTACATAGAGGCATGACACATTTCACACTCATTTTTTTTGTTTTTAACTCAGTCCTTCATTTTCTTTGTCACTGTAATCACTCTGTGACCCTTAAGAAGCCCTGTAACTACAATTCTTGGGAAGTTTTGTCAAAGTATTAAACCATTGCACCAAATGTGTGTTTTACCTGTTTTTGCAGCAGACCCATTGTGTTCTATTGGGTGTATGTTTATGCAATGATGCATTAAATGTGTGCAAATGTGTTTAAAGCTGGGCCCAAAGCCTGCAGGTTGAGCCAGCTCCAAGCCTTCTATTTTATGACCACATAAGAAAACGTGGCTCAACCTTTCTGCCAAGGAGGCAGCTCCCAGTTCCAAATTTCCATGAGAACTGAGCCCAGCTAGGCGGAACCTCACAACTCCTGAGTGCCTGATGGGATGGAGTTCCAGAGTTGTGTCCTCCTGGAACAAGGGAAACAAGCCAAGAACTGCTCCTCAGAAGGAAAAAGTGGAGAATTTATTTGTCATTGCTTATGGGAACTTCATGGTTATCTCCTGGTTTCTACTGCTTATCCGTGTAGGTTTTAAAAAAAAAAATAAACCAGAAGATTGTGTTTTCTGATGTGGTATTTTCCAAAGATAAAATTGAAATGGTGTGTTTAATCGATTTCTAGATGTGCGTGCTGTTATATAGCAAGTTTGGATTATTTTTCCTGCCTTCCTCAGTAACTGTTCTCTGAATAAAACATCTTCATTCAAACCCTGTGAAATGACAGGCAAGACTTACAGAATAATGTTCTGATAGTAGCTGAATATTTTAATGATTTCAGGCTAAAACAATTGGTGTCATTCCTGATTATCCTAGTTACAAATTAACCTGACATGACCTTTAGATTTTTTCTGCAGGAATGTTTGCTGAATAAATACTTACTACCACATTCAGAATCTTATTTGGAAATTAAAGGTTAAAAAATAGGTTTAATAGCATGGATCCTTAAAGATGGTTATTTTGGTGAGCTGCTTTTCAGAGTGACTGTAATAGTTCATCTCTATTTGCCCAAAGACACAGATAATGGAGGCTGTGGTGTGTTTTTGCCCCGCACAGCTGCCATGGGGCTGTTGGTGTTGCTGCCCCGCCGTCGCCGCCGGCTCCGCACGCGCCTGGGGCATGAACAGGAGCTTTGTGTCCTGGGCTGCATCTGTCAGGGGCTGCAGCCACATTCCCCCGTGTGTGTGGGATGCTGTTCCTGCAGCGAGGAGCCAGGCTGGGCTCAGCATGTAGGTCCTGGGCTCCTCCCGTGGGGTGAGCATGGAGTACGGCAGCCTCCTCTGATGTGGCACAGGAATCGTGTGCCTGAGCATGATGTGCTGCCTTCCTGGTACCACCCTCAGTCCTTTGGGGAGGAGCTGGGCTGCAGGAATGCCTGTTTCTCCGATGGCATGCCCACAGGGATTGGATTCATCCTGCCCATATCCTCTCTCTGCTTCTGTTCCTTACTTGCAGCTGGAGCAGTAGGGTTTTCTTTCTTCACAGCACTTTCCAGATGTATGGGCTTATTCTGCAATGCTTGTCCTTAATGAGGGGTGGGCAAATACTTCTGGGGGAAAGAGGGCAGGGAGAGAAACCTCTGCTTGTTGTGCTAGCCTTTCCTCAAAAGATGGGGATGAGGCTGAGGCTCTTTTCCACCTGTCAAGGTCTGCAGGGAATCTGCAGTGATGCTCTGCCCATAGGTCTTAGCATTTCTCAGCAGGCAGACTCAGACTGGCTCTTGATGGTCCATCGCTGTGGTACCTGCCCTTTTTCCTAAACTCTCTGTGTCTTCCCCATGCCCTCTTTGAGGCATTTTTGGCTACAAGCATAAACTCTTCTTCCCTTTTCCCCTCCTCTTGCTGCTTTGCAGCCTCGACACAGGCTTGGGGTAGCAATTGGAGACCACATTTTGGATCTCGGCATCATTAAACATCTTTTCAATGGACCAGCTCTTGCCAAACACCAACACGTCTTTGACCAGGTATTTATCAGAGTCTGTTCTAATTTCCACATGCATTTTAAAGATATTCCATAAGGGACTTCAGCAACTGGTGGTGAGATAATAAACATGAACTAGAAATAAATTGTCAGGTGGGTTTTGGTAGAGCAAAAACCATCACAGGTGTGATATGAAGGACATCAGGGGCACTGGGGGTCCAAAGATCACTTTCCAGGGAAGTGTCATCAGCCTTTGGCAATGCAGGTGTCTGACGCGAAGTCTAAATGTTAATTCAGTCCCACTTGTGCCTTCAACACTCCATGGATGGGATATTAATGGCAGGGAGGTTGTGTTAGGGATAAAAGTGAATACAGATAACCTCTGGCTACAGCTGATTGAGATACCAAAGCCACCAGGGTCTGCAGTGGGGTGTTAGGGTGGGGTGATGCAAACACCCAGCAGGTCCTGCTGCAGAGGACCTGTGGTGTGTGGATGGAGGTGTGGGCAGCCACGAGCAGGGGGATGGGAGATCTGGGCAGCCAGGGCCCCATAACCCTGGTCACAGGCATCCAACACCGGGATGAAAGGGGGGCACATCTTCCTGCATGTGAAGGATAAGCAAAATGCGATGTTTTCTTTGCCTCGCCACCTCTGTGTCACTGTCAGCCCACCCTGAACGCCTTCATGGGCCTGGGCCAGCTGGCATGGAGCGAGGCCAGGGCTTTCCTCCAGAGGCTGCTGTCAGCTGGAGAGCCCACCCTGAGGGACAACGCAGAGCTGTGGAGAAGATGAGGAGCAGGGAGTGGCTGCAGGCACAGGGAGATGTCAGCTGTGCCCTGTGTTACTTGAGTGACAGGGCCCCAAAACTGACACTGTGACGTGGCACCTGCCTCCTACGTGGGAATTAACTGGGGTTTGTGCACTTCGAGTGCTTCCTTCTCTTAATTACGTAAAGATTAATCTCTGATTAATCCCGTGACTACCTGCAGATCCAGGGTGTCACCCTCCACCTGCAAACAGTGAGCTCTGCCCTGGGGTGTGTTTGGACCTGCTGCCTCTCTGGGGAGGCTGAGCGGGGCTGCCCAGCCTGGCATGGGACCACAGCCCCTCCACTATGGCCTTCCATGGAGATGTGGCTTTAAGGGTCCCCTGTGCCTCCCTCCCTGCCTCCCTACCTGTCACACCTGGAGCAGGCATGGGGACACCCTCCCAGTTTGTCCTCAGCAATCACATGACTTTGCTAAAACTGAGTGTGTGGTCACAAATTGCCTTCAGATTTGGGGCAGTGCAGTGGTGTAGGGGCAGGAGGGGAGGACTGTGCTCTGCTCTGTGCTGATGGAAAACGTGTGTGTTCATTAATCCCACACCTCGTTTGCCCAGAGTGATGCTATAAATGCCATAAGTGCCTGCCCTGGCAGCGAGCAGGAGTTGTTCCTCCCTGTCCTGCCAGGAAAATTGGGGGGATTTAGGCTCCCATGTGCAGAAGAGGGGTTGAACTCTTGAACAGGCCAGCAGTTCAAATCAGACACCCCAAGAGCCACATCCCATGAATTCATCCTTCCCACACAGCAGAGGCAGTTGTGTCCTGGGCATGGGTACTGGGGGTTTCTCTGTGCCCCTTAGGGATCCAGCCAGCCCCAGGGATGTCCCCTCCCCACTCACACCTTGACAGCTGCTCCTTTTGGTCTAACCATCCTAGTGATGGCAGCCTGTGCAGTCACCACCTTTTCTGCCAGGTATTTTTTCCTGCAAGGCTTTGCAAATTAAAATAAGGAAGAAGCTGGGAGAGCAAGTCAGCCTCTTCCACGCTTCTTATGGGTGGGAGCTGCAATTTTTCTGAGGTCTGAAGGCATCATTTTCCATTTTCAGAGCATTTGTACCTCAAGCTTCTGCGATGATGCACCTGCCCGCCCACATCGGTGAGTTCCCCGCAGCCAAGGGCTCCTCGGTGCTGCCCTTTCCTCCCTCACGGAGCAGCTGCTTTATTTCCAGCTTGCTCAGACAGACAGATCATAGCTGTGACAGGGAATGGGCTTTGCAGCAGCCAGAAGTAGGTTATTGTACATAATGAAAGGTAGGTGCTGTCTGTGGCACAAGAATAAAAGCCTGGGGAAGCTCGATAGCAGCCAGAACAGTCCTGGATGCAATTTCCACTAAATCAGGGGTGTCTGGTGGTACATAACTCCTGTCATCAGATTGGCATCACCAAAGGCCTTTGTGACTAGAGCCAGGAAAGAAATACTTGTTCAGTTTCCAACAATTTCCCCTTTTACCATCAGAAAATAATTCAGGGGTTGCAAAGTTTCCAAGGCAGACACTCCAGCACAGCCTCATAAACAAGCAGGAGTTTCCACTCCCAGACCATTACTCTGCATCCCAGATCTTGCCTCCACTCCCATGACTGTTTTGGGATTACTATATTCATATAGTTATATAAGCATTTCCTGTTTTTAACAGGAGTTTGTATTTGGACCCAGACCAACTTGATCAAAGTCACTCGAGGGCATGACCTTTGTAGGGGCAGGGATGTGAACTTGCCCATTTTCCATCCAACCTCTGTTCTGAGCTGGCTTTTGCCTTCCACAGGGCACAGCCCTGGTTTGGGACAGGTCTAGCCTGTCCCAGCGGCACCATGAGGAATTCCCATAGGTGTGATACCTTCCTGATAATAGTTTCAGGTTGAATATCAGAAAATGGCTTTCTCCTGGCTCCCATGAGCGCTGGGAATGGAGCACTGCCCTGATGTGATGGAGCTGCATCACACAGATACAAGGCATTTAGGATTCCACAGCACTTAGAGCATCTCTGTCCTGTGTGTGGCTCCTGCTTCTCCTGAGTGGCTGGATCCTCCTCTGGGAGGCAGGAACCGCAGGGGATCGCTTATTGCGGATCCTCCTGGAGCTGCTGGAAAACTTACAGAGCTCACTGACCAACACGATGCAAATGCACCCTCGCAGTTTGAGTTTTGCCGTCATCGCCTCGGTTTTCCCGAGGCCCCGAGGGTGGGAGCTGTTTTTAGGGATGGCAGCAGAGGGCAGCAGATGTCCTGAGTATCGGCCGGGTCCCCACGCCGGGTACCGCCGGCGACAGCAAAAGCAGCGGCAATTGCCTTGTCTCTGGAAAGGAGGCTGCTGCTTTATGTCCTGCCTTTTCCCTCCTTGTAGCAGTGGTTCAAGCTCAGAGAATGACATATCCCCTGAAGAATTTCTGGGGGCCTAGAAAGTGAGGCCCCTCTGAAGGCAGAGTTAAGTTTGGCCTTGGAAAGGGAGTCGAACTCCCCCCGCCTCCCCCTGAGTTAACAATAGTATCTTGTGTCTCACTCTTTCCTCCCTTCCTCCTTCCTGACTGCATCCTGACCTTCGACCCTTCTCCGTGTCCTCCCCTGTACCGTTATGAGATAAGTTGTAACCCTCAGAATAAAAGTCTGAATGTTGGGTGATTCCAGGTCTTTTGCCCCTGAGCCCAAGCAGAGCAGACCCTCGTGTCTTGTGTCTGATTTGGGCTCCGGGCAAAGGAACACTCTCTCTCTCAGCAGCTCTACGTTTTTTAGGACAGCGGCCACCATCCCAGGGAAGCCCAGCTCGCGGCGAGGGGAAAAGAAGTCCCTAGCTGAAGCTGACTTCACGAAAAGGAAGCTCTCAGAACAAGCCACCGAGCCGCCGGCCGTCCCTGTGGTCAGCTGTCCGACCCACGCCACCGGCCACAAGTGGCCCTCGAAACAGGGACCTGATCTGGACCCTGAGAATGTCCTAGTTTTCTAGCGCATCTTCGACTTGCCACAGCCCAACGAACGAGTCCTATATCACGGGACCAGTACAGAGGGAATTCCAAGCAACTCTTTCTCCGAAAAAGAGACAGAACCTTGGAACACCGGAGAAGACCCGAAGGATTTCATCCTGGCAACGGTTTCAGAGCTGGAAACCAGAGGTTGAGCACTTAAAAAGTGTGTGGTGAGTGCGGCTCCGCTTCTAACCCGCCCCCCCTGGCCCCCCCCCCCCCCCCCGCAATCCTCGGGTTTCAATCCATTTCCTACAGCAGTATATAGAAATGGGAAACACCAGTTCTACCCTTGAGAGAGAGTTTTATTCCAAAGTCAAAACTACCCTAGGTTTAAGAAAATGGGATTTAAATCGACAAAACTTAAAGAAATTCATCAGATGGATTGTTACTCATGTCCCTTCAGTTTCGCCTGCTTCAGCCTCTTGTCCCTACTTTTGGGATGAAGTTGGGGAAAGATTAACTGATAACATTCGCGGAGGAGAACATAACGTTGCAAAATTCTTTTCACTTTTAATTTTAATTTCTGATACATTGGGAACACGGGAGAAAGTTTCAGAGACTCAGTCCACCCCTCCCGCCCCGATTCCGGGCACCCCCTGCCCCCCCAACGAGTCCCTGCCGTTCCCCACCAAGTACAAACCGCATGAATCCGCAGAGAGCTGTCTCCCACCCCATCTCCCCGGGCCGGCGGGCTCCGCTGAGGGGGGGG
>JAHLSL010012983.1:0-40043 GCA_025920805.1 Petroica traversi
CCCCCCTGTTCTTAGCACAAAACACAATATGATCATACACTATCTGCTACTGCAGCCCTTGCCTAAGTAGATGAGACTCCAAATCAAGTATAAGGTACCAGTCCAAACTCCCAAACAGTTTGAGAAATGCTACCAAAATGTTTATGTTAAACAAAACATCTGCTACAGGTAACTTCCCACTCCAGGGCCACAATCACAGAAATCACAGAATATTCCAAGTTAGAAGGGACTACAAGGTTCTTTTAGTCCAACTGACAAGTGAGTTGACCACACAGAGAACCAACCCACAGGTGTTATTAGCACCATGCTCTGACTGGCTGAGCTACAGCATCCTGCTGAATCCTGATGCCATGAAAAGAGGCATTTGCTATGTTGAGAAGTTTCCAGCAATTGTTGCTGCCTCGATGTTTGCTCCCACCCAGATCATAGAGGGTCAGTGTAAAGGAAATGCAAACCTACCCTATGACAGGCATCACCTGCTTGATTTGCTTATTCTCAGCTTTGACATTCTTGTTCTTTTGGGAAGGTTGGGTTAGCAAGGATCCTGTGGGAGAGGAAAAGATCTCTGCCTGATCTTTACCTGAGCAATAGCTGAGTAAAACAATACACAACATATCCTATGAAATAAGAAGAGGTCCGAGAGACAAAGAGATGGCAAGGATATGAGTCTGCAGTTCACAGAGGAGACTGAGATGCCCCTGACGGTAGCACAAAAAAACCAGGCAGGACTCTGAGTGAGGGAAAAAAACTTTGTAAGGATCACAGTGGATTTTGGAGAGCCAGCAGTAACTCAGGAGATCACCAAGTTAGCTGATATTAAACCTAAAGCAAGACCTCATTTGCAGTAGTACAGGTAGGACTTGTTTATAAATCCAGAATCAATGCAGATCAGACAAATCCAGATAGAATGAATGCGATCTTTCAATTTAAAGTATTAGGTATTTTACTACTTATTTTAATAAAGCCTAGATTTTATTTTTAATTTTAACTTTTTAACTGGACCTAGAAAAGTCTCTATTAAAGTAATGGACAACTCAACAGTTCCATCAGCAGGAGGTTGTTTATTTCAGTCAGTGAATTACACTAAATCTCTAAATAACAAACAACCCGCAAAATGCACAACAGCAGAACAGTGTGCAGCAAACAGTCAGCAAGATTTTATTAGTAACAATTATTTGTTTTATGACTGACATTGCTGAATGATACTGGAGACCTCTTAAACATAAACAAACCTGGTAGGTTGAACTTGCTGATTATGGCATAGGCAACCTCCAAAAGACAAAAAGCCTGTTCCAGAACAACCACAAAATTACAATCAAAGGAAACACTCTTGATGATTTTTAATTACACTGAAAGCTTTACAAATTCAGAATATTCTGATCATATGATATAACTATCAAATATAAAAATTTTGAAAAGAGTCTGTTTTACCAGAAAATGTCCTGAGGAGTTTTCCTAGCAGCAGTGAATTTTACTTAAATGGGTCTTACAAGCCTGGCTTAACTCTGAGATGAGTAATGAACTTAGATCCAGAGAATCCTTAATGGCAATACCCAAGAGTTGATGCCATAATTCTTCTGTATCAGGCTAACAGATAGCCTCATAGTCAATTTTAACTTTCTGACCCAGCTCAAAAATCCAAAATTCCTCCTCTTGGTTTCAAGAAAGACAAATCTATCTTCTCTCTAGCTGACACAGACCTTTGAGAAAGCCACAGCCATAGGATGAGGAATCATCCTTGCCATGGAGCTATGCAACCCAATGAAGCAGACCTTACTGGCCCATAACAATTCTGATCCAGACCTGACAGTTTTTTGAAAAATAACTATTTGCCCTATGCAAAATTCTGCCAAGCATTCTGCAGTATTTTATAAAACTGCTGATCAAAAAAATAACTGTGGCAGAGAACATTTGTTGGAATAAATTCATTTACTATTATAAAGAGTCTTTTAATAGTCTAGTAAGTGCTAAGTATCCCAGACAGCTGTGAAGGAGACAAGGATCAATGCTAGCATATCACCCTTGATTAGGACCTCCTCCAAACACAGAAACAAACAGTGCTTGTCTCATCCTTAAGTGATACTTATCAGTATCCAAGACTAAACCCATGCCAGATTCTGTTGTTTTTGTTGGCAATAATGAAGGAGTAAAACAGATAGAAATATGTCATGAGAACTGCAGGTAGATAATTTCATGTTATGACATCTTGTGCTTTTGCCATGACATGAGATGGAGTAGGGAATGGAGACATATGGGAAGGAAGCAGGGGAGGCAGAGGCTACTCCCGATGATGTGCTCACAGTGATGATATGGGTTAATGGGAAGACACAGTATGATTGAAGCTGAAGTGAACATACCACATCACTAAAACTGCCAGCATAGCAGCTGGTCTGACCAAATGCTGGAGGGTAGAGGACCAAATGCCTGAGTCTTCTGGGATGATAGGAGAGGCCAAGGTACTTCAGAATTATGCGTGTATGCACTTAAATCCTGCCTGTGTGATTTGGAAATTTCTTTATTGCATAATGGAATTGCTACTCAGCTTTTTATATGTGTCATTGACACTTCATGAGTGGAATTCCGTTTTGTGCACGGACTTGTGAAAAGATCATGAAATGGGGTGCTAGTCTCTGTAATTCCATTACTATTCTCTGTAACTCCAGTTTATTTATTGTCTTAAATCAGAACTATTTTCCATAACTTTATCTGCCTTATTTGCTTATTTTCTCACCACAAGAATGAGTATTTACAGCAAGTCATTTACCAAAGATCACTTGAATCACTGACCTTGGTTTCAGCCTCAATTGATTGGCTATGCAGAACATTCTGGAGATGTGCATGTAAACTCTTGTGGAGGTCCAGGTTCAGTTCAGGAGAAGGGTAATTTCCTAAATTCCTTACATGTCTGATCATACCTAGCAACTTTTTTTTTTTTTTTTTTTTTGAGCATGTGGTATAAGGCTGGGATCATGCATGGGACTGGGCAGGGTAGTATAATGCTTGCTAAAAATTTCATCTTCTGTCTCATTTTGGAAGCACTGCTGCCTTCCTTGATAGTCTGGTAGCTTGACTAAAGTGGCACTGTTTCCTCTGTTCCAGAAAAGGCTTTATTTGAACAACAGAAATCAGGGGCAGACCCCAAATATTGCCAGCTGGTCACATCGAGATAGAAAATGGCCTTCCTGATGATCATTGCTTTCTTTCCAGAAATAGCACTTTATGGAAGCAGTGCTACGATCTCAGCTTCCCAGACACGAATGCTGCAGTTTCTCCTGGTGGGAAAATCAAGATCCTTCACAACGTACAAAGTGGACACCAATATTCCTGGACCTATTAGAACTACTTGTGAAGGTGGCAGGCAGCTCATGCAGAGTGTGTACTGAGTCTTAGTGGCAAGGGTTTTGCAGGGTGGGATGTCTCCAGAGGTGGGGAGATGGCTGGGGCTGCCCTTTGCCAGACACACACAGTTTCAGCCAGATCTCACATTACCACTGAGCCGTGCAGCTGAGCTGGCAGCACCTCTGAGAAACTATTTAACAGAGGGTAAAATGCAGAAGAACAGAGACAATAGTAAGGAAAAAGTGACACTTTTGAAATGAACCTCAAGGTCAGTGAAAAAGCTGAGGGCCAATTTATTTGTCATTGCCTGAATCTCTTTTAATAGGGAATACATTTATCTAAGTTTCCCCATGTTATCTCTACTTTGGCCATGTTTGTAATTAACAGCTGATCTCTTTTGACCTAAGAGCTTTTTTGTTCTATTTTCCCACCATGTTCTGTTTGAGAACAGGGAGTGAGAGAGTGTCTGAGTGGGAGTTTGGCTCTTAGCTAAGGTTAACCAACAAGCAATACACTTCAAGTGTGTGATGTCAGTCTACAAGATGAGATACAAGTTCTAGTAGGACTGTTGTAGTCACAAATGAATATGTCCAACAAGACAGACACTACTGCTAACATGCTGTTAGCTTCCCAAAATCATGTTTAAGCTTGGACACAGTTACCCAAGGCCCTACTGACATGATTTTGTAGCTGTCTGATGATCTAGCAAAAAAAAAATAGGAGGACCAAACCTGAAGATTCATATATTTTCAAATGCAAATGGTAAGCAGTAAGAACTGAAACAAAGGTTTCAACATGAAATGTATAGTTCAGCTTAGTAGAGGCCTGTCAAGTTGGTGTAAAAATCTAAATTAAGTGATTATCAACCTTCTAAGGTCAGGATCTAGACTATGACACCTATGAATCTGTTGAAATTAGGAAAAAACAAGTACATAGTTCAGCTCAACTTAAATGAAATCTAAATCAATCCAAAGAACAAGACATATGTCAAAATTTTTTGCTTATTTTAGAGAGAAAATAATCTGTTAAAATAAACTGGTGCAAAATTATTTAATCTGTTAAAATAAACTGGTGCAAAATTATTTAATCTGATTAAATAAACTGGTTTATTATGAACATTTTTCTACTTGCCTCACTGATCAATCCTGTGCAACTTGAATATCTGCTAACCAAAAGAACCCCAAATTTTCCTGATCTCTATTGTTCATACACTTTTTAGTATTGCTGCTGTTAAACTACTCAGTTGTCTCAATGTAATTCTTCTGACAAAACCAATCAAAATAGCAAAGTAATTTAAGAAATATACATAATTAATGTTATCCATTTGTTTGGTAAATGTCCTCAAAGCACCTTTCAGTGTAAACGCATGATTCAAATGTTTGCAAACACTATTTTATTGTATTCAGGCAAAGCTTCTATTGAAAAACCTTTAGCTATCACCCATGACTGTACTGCATTTTAATGATTTCTTTCAGTTTATTTTGAATAAATTATACATAAGCAGCAAGGCAGTATGCATTTGATTCTTATATGCTAAACAGCAAAGTAGACAGACAATTTTCTATTTCTTCCTGTAAAGCACTCAAGGATTGAATTTCTATTTCTGTCACTGTCAGCTTATTATGAGAATACTGCAAAGAGGAAAACAAATTACTCCCATTCACTAATTTCCTCTTACCTAATGGGAGCTTTAAAAATGATGGAGCTTCCCTGAGGTATTGAACTGTGATGGTAACTTCATCGCCAGCATTTCTCAGTAGGTGTACCTGTCAGTGTGACAAATAACAGCTACTTTAAACCAAAGAACCATCAGTCATGGCAAGCACATTACTTACAACGAAATCAACAATCCTGTTGATCTATAATAAACTCAGTGTAAGCAGTTCTGACTTAGAATGTAGAATAGCTTGAGGATCAAGCCACACCAACAATGGAAAAGAGTAGGCAAGACCAGTGGAACAACCTGAATAAATAATTTGTTGGGCAACCTGATATTACATTCCAGCTGAGCACAACTTCCAATAACTGACATAGGGTAGTGGGAAATACATGCTTACGTAGATAAAATATGCTAATTTTGTCTGTATACAAACAGAAGGACATATGGAAATATATTAATACATCATATTCATCTTGATCTTAAGTATAGGGTTTGATTGATTTGGGTAACAAATTAAGCACACTTTTGTGTCAAATATAGTCTCGGGTTTTGTGTCTTTATTGTCTGTAAGCATTTGTTAACCAAAAGGGAACACATCCACACACACATACATGTATAGACATGTTTTAACCATCAGAATTCACTTTGGGGCATATAACACTACCATGTAAAGTGTATTTTTAAATGCAGAACTACAAATAATATCTCTGATGGAACTCAGGGCAGAGATATTCCCCAGTTCCATATTCATGACTCTCAGGAAACAGGTATTGCATTTGGTTTGCATGTGGTCTGTACACACTGGGTCTGCATATCCCTGATCCAGTTTCTCAGAAATGGATGCTCAGCTTGTGGCCTCTAATGTGAGTACAACCAGAGCATTCATCCATCAAGCAGAAAAGTAACTAACTGCAGCAATCTGACTTATAGATGCATTTAATCGTTTAATGTACTGGGAAGAAGCTGGTGACTGTGTTGTTCCAGACCACCGTTTTAGCACAATGCCACACTGATCAACATAATGAGATGAAGGATTACCTCAAACATTTTAAGTTTTCCATTTGTCTACCTAAAATAATGCTTACACCAGAGACTGATGTATTCACTTACATGAAAACATCAAGCTTATGTCTGATAGAAACTAAGAACCTTTTTCTTTTATTTCTTCCACCCCCATCTCCCCTCCCCCCTCCAACCAATCTGCTGTGCATTCTGTTTAAATTATATATTATGAAAAGTACAAAAGACAGTGCTATCTACTCAACCACAGAAATCTGAGTGTTGTGCTTTTTGGACAACTGACTATAAGAGAACCTGAGGTCTCATTATGGAGAAAAACACCTTGGAGATAAATAATACAATCACTGATTTCTGACTAAACCATTTGAAGACAGTCACAACAGGAGTAACCAAGAATGACAGTGTAGCAAACTTTGCATGCTTCTTTAAGATCATACAAAAGCATGTTAGGGTTGCAAAGCAAACCAATTTGTCATAAATTCTAAGGTGTATGAAAACTATGTCTCCTGAAATCCTCTGCCCCTTACTTCCTGCAGGAAATTTCCTGTTTCCTAATTTAGACATGATTTATTATACAATAAATACTGAAGATGATTGGTAGCTTTGCTAGTCTCACTCTATTTTTACAAAGATAGGACACCCAATATATTTCCCTCCAAATTAAAAATGTCCGAAAGTATCAGGGCGAGGAGAAGTCACAGTAGGCAAAAAATACAAGATCCTGTTATCAAATGATACTGTACTTGTAATACCATTTTACTTTTCATTGCATTGCAAATCTATTAAAAATGCCAACTTTAGTTTATAGTCAGTATAGGAACAACACTGTTTTGCAAAATTAAACAGCAAATTTCAAAACCAATAAATTTAAAACGTAGTCATGACACTGTCCATATCTAATGGGAAGAAATATAAACCAAATAAAATTAATACTGAGAACTCTCATTCTTATTCAAAATTACCTTTTTAAATAAACCAAAGAAAGTGAAATACTTGAATTTTAACTTTGGAATAACAAGAAAGAATTTTAATTTCTTAATAGCAATTAATGTTTTGCAAACACAGAAGAACAACTGTATTTCCTCTTAATTAGGCAAAGTATGTTTGCACACAAACATTTATATTTGTCAAGAAATGAGAGCAGGCAGCATGACAGACATATTGCCTAATGTACTTTTGGAACATGTTAGTCAAATTTTATAAAGATAAATCCAAAAACTGTTGCAGCAAAACCAAACAGCAGACTAGAAACTGTTGCTGAGTATGAGATTTCATTTTTTGTTTCATATAATATTTTGAAAAGGAAATAACTTAATATTAATGATTTGGTTTAAAATTTCCAAGCAATAGTGCCCTAAAAGATGTTCACAATGAATCATAGTCTTCTGAAGCCGCTAAGTATTCTTTGGGTAGTGCCTGAAGAGGTCAGAGTGTTGAACCACACACATGGTAACAAAAATAAATCAATTAGAGCGATCACAAGAAGGTCTTAGCAGTCAGAAGATCACTAAATAATGCACTGCTCTATGATTCTGAAGCTTTTGCAAAAGTCCACTTATTACAAGAAAGACAAATCCAATGTCTTTGGAGTAACATTCACTGTCACACTGTTGCCTTACTGTAGTAATAACATAAAATGAGGATTGCAGGAGTGAGTGAGTTTTGGTGTTTTTTTTAAAGGTTGATTAAATGCATCTGTGTGTGTGTGTGTGTGTGTGTGTGTGTGTGTCTGTATGTGTACATGTGTGTGTTTTTATGCACTTCCTCCTGTTCATATGCATAAAGAAAAAAAGGGCTTTAGCTGAAATGCTTGCTTTTCATGCTGGCTCCAGTTTGCAGGTTTTGTGTATCTCCAAGTGCATTTATCAATTCAGTGTTTATTATGCTTAACTTTCTCACATGCATTTCTCAAGAACAGAACAGAGTCAATGTATACATATTGTGAAATATAAAGAAGAGATTCTACATTCCACTCAGCTAACTAGTGTAGAGAGTCTGCAGAGAAAAATATTACTCATATTTTAGGAAAACCTAATGATCTTTGTCGACTTATTTTTACTGTCAATATCTGATTTAGGGAAATGCTATGCACCTCTTAGCAGACAAGCCAATGGTACAGTGCATAGTTGCTGTGAATTCTGTTTAAATTCTGGTGCCTTGTGTTTACCATGATTTGCTCTAAATCCTCAAATATACCTGAACATTAACATGCACACTGCTCAGAGATTTAGACAAAGTTTTGGCTGTTTGAGACAGGTTCTGTCTTATTAAGAACTGTAACAGCAATTAAAATTGAAAAGAAGAATGTTTTTGATGACTAAATTCACTCACATGGCCCTTTAGTCAATATCTATTCTGAGTCAAATAATTTCACTTTGGCCATTTAAAAGAGTCAACTCTAAAGCATTTGCCAATGTATTTTCTAGAAATCAGTAAAGGTCATAGAATACATAGAAATCTTCATCCACAGATAAGTATCTCTAAATATGGAGAATCTGGATGGTAACCTTACACTTTAAACATATGAAGTAAGATGAAATGAATCTTATGTTGCATGAATTGAAGAATATTTAAGATTAAGTACCTAAGTCAGACTAAAAGTCTGAAGCAAAAATTCTGAAGAAGAAGGATGTGAATCACCTGATGAATACCTGAGCTTGAGGTACAAGCATTTCACAAATAAAACACTTGAAATTCACACGACGTGCAAATCTTGGACTTGACAAGTACCTGGGTGGAAGGTTATGTACAAGCCTGCAACAGGGCAGGCAAACAACTGAGATGTAGAAAAAGATATGAAGAATTAGACCATAACACATAATAGTAAAATACCACCCCAAACAAACCAAAGAAATCTAGAGAACTAGAAGTTTTTCAAAATTCTTAATGCACAATAGCATTTAATACATACAACGCCTCCTAGGCAAAAGTATACTTGGAGGTACTTTAGGAAACTTGGTAGTTTCAGCTCAAAGCATAAAAAATCTGGTATTGTGCTGATATATCTATGAGTAGGCAAGGAAGAGGTACGATAAGTAGATACCTCGCGGTACAAGAAGCCTTTAAAATGACAGTAGACACAAACAGGCTTTAAAAAAAGTTTTTATTATTAAAATTTGATTGCAATTAATACTGGAAGACCATGAAGCAGAATTAAGTTAGCTCAAGAAACAATGATTTCTTGATACTTGTTTCTTTTCAAATATGGAGTGGTTTAAAATAAATACTTTTGATTATTCTCCTCCTTAGCTTTGCACTCTTCAATGAGCAATAGTCTCTTTCTAAATGCTTAGCTGGCTAATCCAAAGCAAGAATTTGTGTCTGAACAATTTATACTAGGAAAAATGACAGTCAATGCAGCTTATGGAAATGTTCACTGATTTAAACTAAACTACATTTTCTCTTAGTTTATTCAATTATCACTTTTCTCTAATTTCTGCCTATAAATGCAGTAAAATACATTTTCATAGAGAGCTTCAGTATCAATTTAAACAAATAATGCCGCTTCTGTATGATATAAATACCAGGCATTATGGACAAAAAAATAAATTATTTTAATTTTTTTTACATTATTGTGTACAATAATTTTTCTATTTAATTACACACTCTAGTGTGTAATTAGCATTGTGTAAACAATGCTTGCAAAACTATCTGGAATATGAAAGATGCTGTTACATACTGTGCCTTGGAAAAGAAATTTTGAGTCAAGTTAGCTGTTCCCTGAAGCAATGAAAGTTTAAATAAATTAGCTTAAGGATAACTATTACCTGAAGCATGAAGACCCATTCCTAGAAAGTAACTTTGCCATTTTCAAAAAATCACAAGAATATCAGAGCATTATGGGGACTTCTCTCTGGAAATGCAGGTCAGTCTCAACTGTGTTCAGTGTGCTATAAATAAAAAGGTTTCAAAGCCACAGGACTCAAAATTAAAGGAAAACCAATATATTTTATTGCTTATCTACTGTTACATTTTACTTGTAAAAAGAAAGAATTGTCACAGGTGTCAAAAACTGACAACAGACAGATACATGTATCTGACTACGTGTGATTGGGAACACATATGGTAAAGTGGAATTAGTATCCATAGAACTGCAAACATTTCTGTCCCAAATGTAGTCCTTTCCAAGCAAAGAAATTGGAGCAGCCTAACCCTGCAGGATCATAATCTTCAACTATATCTAGAAATCTAGAAATCTAGATATATCAAGATAGATCTTGATACAGATTTCAACAGTTTTGTATAAACTCTTTGAGTTTATATAAACTCAAATGAGCACAGATTGAGCTGAAAGACTAAATGCAGGTTTTTTTGCAGCCACTGCCATCATTCAGTGGCAATGGTATAAAATGATGATGAAGGTAACTTCAGCTGAAGGATGGGTAATATTTAATGAAGGCCATCTTGTGCTACCAAATGTAAAAACAAAACCAGAATATTTTGAAGTTGCCAAACCCAGCAGGTCATATGCTACATTCTCCAGCTTAGAAATTATTAGCAATTTGGACAGTTCTTTCTTTTCTCACAACAAACTTTTCCACAATGATCCTTTGTTCTAGGTCTTCTAGCCTAATCTACAGTTAATACAGGATTAAAGACAGAAAGCACCAAGAAGTGCTTTTGTTGCCTACATATTCACTGCTGAAGTACAAGCTAGAAGACCCATGGAGTGACCAGTCCAATGGAGTGCCCTGCAGTTTGAATTAGCCATAGAATTCATTTATAATCACTCATATGTTCATCCTTTCAGACTTAAAGCACTGGGGCACCTAGAACACAAAAACATTTCTCCTTTACTAAACCTCTTACAGCACGTACTGTATAGGCTAATATATATTCAGCATAGATCGCCATGAAGTATTTAAAACTCCTGTACTGGGAAAAAACAGGCTATTTGATAAGGGGAATATTATTCAGATCCCACTGTCATGTTAAAATCTTCTGACTTAGTTTCTCTTCCCTCAGAGTACTGACTAATGTTAGAGCATTACTGTTTAAATACAGGGCTATACTTTTTCTACTAGACATTTTTGTATTAGACTTTTTGATGTCTTATATAATATTAGTAAAAAAAAAATCAAAATAAAGCAAAAAAACCAGCAACAAAAACCATTTTAATTTCCTAATCAAGTCCTTTATTAGTTGTGAGGCAACGTGCTATCTTATTTGTTATTTGAAATGTATGAATACATTTCTGTTTTATAAGTGTTTTGTCTGCTCTACAATACAGAGCAGGAGCTATTTTTCATCCTCAACTCAGCAGGTAAACAAATGAGTCTGAAATATCTGTGATACCTATAAGACTCATGCACTTACTTAGATCACACTGCCATTAAGTCAATAATTTTTGAAGATAAGTAATACTTATGTTCAACTTATACTGGGATCTCAAAGCACTTAATGTCTCTTGTGATCAGAAATACACCAATTTTATTTACGGGTTAATTTTATGTGGTTGTAAGGCCTTTATATAACTTATATTTCCCTTTCCATTAAAAAAAAACAACCAAAATAACTGAGTTTTGCTTATGTAAACAGCCTAAGTCTAATCTTTTACAAATATTTATTTAATTAATCTATTTGGAATCACCAGGGTGTACACTAACTCTTTATTAGCTTGTAGCTATGATGTGTTGATAACATTGAGCTAGAGCATATAGCACTCCAAAGTTCTTTATACCCTGATGAAATACTGAGGGTCACCTAATATAAGGCAGCAAATTAATGAAAAGCACAAAACGTTGTTTAGATAGGAAAAGGAAGCTGTAACAGAGAGAAATGAGATGGAGATGATACTGCTTCAGAGAAGTTAGCTTTGCCAGAGTGGAAACCAAGCAGAGTGACTAAAAATGCAGAGATAGACTAGTTTGGGCACAGGATACAAGGATCAAAGGAAACAGGAGTGGATACATCTTCATATGATTATCAAGGACAACAATGGACAAAATACAATATTGTTTTTCAAGCCACAAAGTAGCTTTTCCTACCAGCCCTTTCAAAGACAATCCCCCCACATACCCCCCACCCTCCCCATTGACTTACCCACAGATAGTTTACACATTTTTGTTCTTACTCCAAGTCCCTTTTTTGTTTACACATTTAAACTACCTCTGTGGTACTCCGTTTTGTATAGAAAGTGGCTGGTACAATTTCTCATAAATCCTTTGTATGTCTTTCAACATTTATTAATGAAATAAATAGAAATTTAAAATACTTTAAAAAAAAGAGTATAAAAAATTTAAATATATTAACTCCTTGTACCCTTAGTAATTACTTCTTAAAATTGCAATTGCCCCACTACACTCTGTTATGCTTTATTGAAGTGCTGCATTTTGTGCCCATAGCTTAACAAAAATTTCAATTCTTCCTAGAGCTCCTTTGTGTGAGGTACCTGAATTCTTCCATCAGTTTTAATTATAGTAATTCTGCTTTTGTGCTCAAAGATTATGCATATTGTAAATGCTCATAATGCCAGCATACTTTCTGCTTCTCTAATGCAGGGAATAAGTGCCTGTGAAATGACGGAGGTAAAATAATAGTGCTGCAATATGAACTACGTAATTGTGAATGTTCTCTTAATATATTTACAGCCCAAAATAAAGTTGATTTCCACAATTACATTACAAAAATTGCATAATAGTTTGAGGTATGCATTTTACAGATACTTATGTTACTCCATTTTTTAAAAATCTTTCTCTGAAATTTTTCTATCTCCTACAAAAGCACAGTAAAGCTGCAAATGGATGCAAATTGAAATGGCAAAATCATGTGTTAAAGCATGTGAGTCTTATCATTTGCATGTGAAAGACATTGGAGACTAAAGGTATCCTATAACTTGTTTCTTAGCGAGGAATGCTGCCAGATGCATTCAGCGAGGAAATAGTCACACTTTCTTAGAGCATCTGGACACAATGAGGATGAATTGTACATTCCACAAAGTTTTAAAGTTATAATTTGATGATTTTATGTAGCTTTATTTTTATGCAGTGCTGGGAAACAGAATACTTATGGCAAATTAGCACCTGGAGAAATAAAATTAAATTTATATAGTTTTCATCCAAGCAAGGTGAAAAACATTTTAAAATTATTTTTCTCAATGTCATGATAACTCCTATTCTGCTGTGACTAAATATCCAGGAAAATAACTCAGGAAAATTCTATAGGGTAGCTGAAAGAAAACTATGTACAACAAATGTCATATATTAAAATTCTTATTATTGTTGTTTATTTCTGCTCACCTACATAGCAGCAAATTTTCTGAAGTACACAGTAAGTCTTAATGAAAGTGAGTACACTAAACTCATTAATAAATGCTGCTCAGTAAAAGAGTTTGTTCACATCACCCAGTTCCTGCCTCAGGTCTGATCCTTGCAACTGTCCTGCAGATATACCTTCAGCATTAACAGATATTTCCTGTCCACATAATAGATGACTAAAGCATTCTTTAAGGACTGACTGATGCAATGATAAAGGAACACTGAGAACTAATAACAAGATTAAGTTAAGAAAGTAAAATCCTCAAAAGTCTGCTACATTTTCTTTGGTGTGTCTGAAGTCAAATAAATATATTACAACACATTAACGAAACATAAACTCCATCAATTTTTCATGTGCGAAGAGCTTCTCAATGAAAAATTATTTATAGAAATGATGCATTTTCTTGAACAGCTGTGTGTCAAAACTGCATGGTGCTTGAAAGTAACCTACAAACAGTTCCAAATATATATGTTTGTTTTCGGCTGATCCCAAATGCAAATCTCCTAATAATAAAGAAAGCAAGGGGTCAGACTGCAATCATTTCAGCAAGCTCCCTGTCAATAACATTTATGGGTGATGGATTCTACCCTTGTTGTTTCTGTTCACGTCTTTGTGTAACTGGGGACACTCTCTTAGTCTGAAGAATATCAAAACATTATGCCACTCAAGATACCCATGCCCCCAAATTGTCCATTTAAAGAATGTGATAATAGCACCACATTGGGAAGACAGTATGTGTAATCACAAACTAGCGAAAGTTTCTTACACTAAAATTAATCACAGAAAAATTGATATCTGAAACCCTCTAAATTTCTTTTTGAATATGTAAGGTCAATGTTGGAAATTAGCTAGAGTGAGAAAAGTAAAAGATGCTAAAGGTTTTGGCTTTGGTCTTTACCTTTTATCTTCAAAAGATTAAAAGTCTTTCACATGAAAAGACTTCAGAAAAAATACAGGAATATTCACTGGATAGCCATAAGGCTGGATCCACTTAAATTATGTCACAACACAGTCCTGCCAAGTTGCTCTGGAGAGATCTCCACCATTTTCCCCCTTCCTCTCTCTTCAGTCATCAAGAACAGTGATGATTTGGAGAAGGGAAGTGGCAATGTCAAGGCTGTGAAAGTATGTACCTTGATTTTATTTCTTTTACAAATTTTGAGGAATGAAGCCCTCTAAAACCATATATAGGAAAAGGAAAACAACTTTCAATTAGTGAACTCGGTTGGTCTATTTTTTATTTTTTGAAATATATTTTAATTTAACAATCTCTTGTGGGAGATCAGGGAAAGCACCAGGAAAAGCTCTTTCAAACAGTCACTGGAACAGATGTTCTAAGATTTCCTACTACTATTCCTTTTCTTTCCTCTCTGTCATTTTTCTGGGATTTGCTTGCTGTCCCTCTGGAAGCACAATGGCTACTTTGCTTGATTATTCTATTTCATATTTCTGTTGGTTTCCCATGACAAAACATTGGAACAAAACATCTAACAAAAAATCACACACACATTCTGTACATGCTCAATAAAACTTTAGGGATTGATTTCTGATTTTCACTCTCCTGCATCTGCACTGCTTGAACACATGGCAATTCCTGGAAACAGTGTCATGTTGAGGTGATTTAAGACATCAGTAATAAGTTTCCATTCAATACCACATACTTCTTTTTAACTTAGACTCATACAGTAAGATGTAATTGCAGCTAAACTTCACAGTAATCTTTGTAGACTATTTCAGAAAGCGTCTAAAATTTTATTTAGTTTTTGGCAACTGTTCATTTTAAAATGTTTTTTAGCAGCATACACCTTTCCTTTCAGTGTGTCTAAAAAAATGAATAGGAGGAACAGATTGTTTTTGGTGGAGTTTGTGAGTGGGGAAGAAAGGGATAGGGATTAAAAAGCTTTTAGATGAAATTTATTTATAATATCACTTTTAAACTCTAAACAATCTAAAAGCAAACTCTGGAAATTATCGAGAAAATGGGAGAGCCATGCAGCTGAAGAAAGAAATCAAACAATTTCATGACACGCAGAGGAATTACACAATCTTCACATGATGAGAGAAAAACTCAGTTACTGGTTCTTCTGAATCTGGTAGAATTACCCTTCCAATATTAAGAGAATTTCTTCTATGCTGAGAAAACAAAATATCTGCAGTACAAGGGACGAACTATTCAAGTAATCCAATCAGAGCATTCCTAAAAAAAAGTACTGTGAAGTTTCATCCTGGCACCATTAAGATAGATCTCTTTACAGAAGAGTGTAGTGATCGGACATGAGAGAACAGTTTTAAACTCAAGGAAGGAAGGTTTGGATTAGGTATTAGGAAGAAATTCTTTACTGTGAAGGTGGTGAGACATTGGAGCAGGTTGCCAGAGAGCTGAAGAGATTCCATCCTTGAAGTGTCCAAGACCAGAATGGACAGGGCTTTGAGCAATCTGGTCTAGTGGAAAACACCCCTGCCCACGGCAGGGAATGTTGGAAGTAGATGATCTTCAAGGTCCCTATTTAATGATTCTATGAATCTAAAAAATTCTGTTGAATCAGAAAACTGCTACCATGTGTTTTATTTCCTTTCACAGTTTATTGTGAATACCTTGAAAATAGAAGTCCCAGCCAGAAGAACACGAAGTGGTATGCCTTTGTGAACTTCAACCAAAATATGCTTTATCTTTGCTTCCCTCTTTCTCTCCACTCAGGATATCTGACTGCTCCTTTCTGTTATGCACAGTGATAAGCTGATTAGCCATCAGGGAAAGAAAATTAATTTCCTCTTTGATACACAATACAGACACTATGTTAGTTTCTGAATTAACATTTTCTGCATTGACAGTCTCTCCACATCAATAGAATATTTCTAAAAATAAACTTAAGTTTCAAGGAAAAGAAATAATTTTCAATTTTCTACACTACTGTATTACCTGCTACAAAGCAGAATTTTTCTTGGCACTGATTCTGAATTATTTATTCTATCTATACCCTTAGCCAGAACTAATGTGTGATAGTAGTAGCTTGAATAATTGTGGATAAAAGCAACTTCTAGAATCAGAAGTGAAAAACAGGAGAGTCAATTTTTTGTTAAATTGTTACTGACAGAGTAGCTAATTGTTTGGCTTGCCAAGAAGTAATCACCTTTTAACGCTGCTAAAGTTCAACGGTCAAGAAACAAAACCACCTGTTCGGTACAATCAGGACCAGCTAACTACATAAACATCTCAGAAGGGAAGATGGTAGGTAGACAGAACAAACTGGCCTCCTTTCCTAAAGCTCCCAGATTTTGTAGCCTTCTATCCCATGTATTAACCCAATAGGTTTTAAGACTTTAACACCTGTGAACCATACAGATATAAATTACACTTAAGCTTCAGTTTTGTCAAATAAAGGCTTTCTGAGTTAGTGCTGACTGAGTGCACCTCACATCTTGAAAGGGTGAACCAGCAGGCATTCTAAAATGGTAGAAATTAAGAGGGGAAAAACTCTGAGCAGAAAGAAATGCCATTGTGAAGCACAATAAAAAATAAAAAAACCTGAAAGAATATTTTTGAAAACATTTTTAGATGCAATTTAAAAAATAAAATAACCAAACCACAACAAGACAAACAGAAAAAAAAAAATCAGTTCAACACCAAAAAAAAGGAAGAAACGTATTTGCTTCTGCCCCTTAATGGTGTTTCACTGTGGTTGGACTAGTGGAGTTATTCAGAATCTCTACCTTTGCCAGCAGCATCCCTTTTAGCAGTCTGTGGTGGGTTGACTCCCATTCCCCTCCTTTGGCAGGATGGGAGAGAATAACAAAGGAAGAGAACCTTCATGGTAACGACAGTTTCCCGATAAAGACAATTTAGTAACTTAAATAAAGACAAAGGTAAAAAAAAACCAACAAATGACACAAAGGAAATCAGTCACGACCTCCTGATGCCCATCCAGTCTCTGAGCAATGGCAGCTTTCTCCAGAAAACACTTCTCACAATTTTTACTGCTGAGCATGATGTTATATGTTATGGAATATCTCTTGGTCAGTTCAGATACACTTTCCTGGCTGCATCCCCTTCCAGCTTCTGAGCCACTCTCAGCCTACACATTGAGAGGGGGAAAAGTGAGGAAAAGAGAAAGCACTGATGGCCTACAAGCACTGCACAGCAATAACAGACACTCTGGTGTGTTAGTAATGTTGTTTTAGTCATGAACTAAAATACACCACCATATTGGCTGCTACAAAGAAAATTAATGTAGTTTCAGCCTAGACCCATGCGTTGGTTTAGAGCAAATTTTAGGAAGTATACAGTCCCTTGGATCACACAGTACAATTCACAACCTTGAGTTAGGTGTTTGCAAAAGAGGCCTCCTGCACCCAGAATGCAAGCAGCAAGAGACGCCTTCAAACAGGACTGCAGGATGAGGTTTCTGAAGTCCCACTTTGAAGTAGGTGGCTGAATATGTAAGAGAGCATGGTGTCAGATGCGTACAGCAAGACAAACGAATTACTCAAGACAGGCTTTCATTAAGTACATTGTATCATGTTAACAAGGTTATGTAAACTTGAATCCAGAATGAATTAAGAATACACAAGTCTCACTGATCAGTGTCTTTTGAACAGAAGTGCTGGAGCACCTCTCATCTAACCTAAATGACATTTAGAAAACAGGGCATCCTTTACACAGAGAGAAGATGTAGGTATGATTTTCTAAAAGTTAGATGAGTTCTCCATCCTCAACCTTCTATTTTCTGGACAACTATCCATAATCACTATATTACTAGCTTAATTTATTGTAACATGCTTAGTATATTATACACCTTCATCTTCTGTGGTGTTTCTGGTGCCCAAACCTTCTTTTTTAAAGTTTTTCTTTCAAATTGCAAACCCACCATATTCAAATAAAGAGAATTTTATCTCAACCATTATGTCATAAAAATGCAAAGAAATAACTTGGTAAAAGAAGAAATAATAAATCTTCTAGTCTCTCAGGAGCTTTAGCAACAGCCCACCTCATCTCATAGAACCAGCTCTTTCTTCTACTACATTCTTCTAACTCTATTCTGATCATAGTAACAGGCTGTGGTAGTAACAATTTTGCTTAATACTTCTGAATTCCCATGTACAAGGCAAAGAGCAGCACTATGCATTTCTCTCACATTCCTCATCTCTGTTGTGTTATGCTGACAGTTCTGGAGCACTTACTGGTTTTTACAAACAATCCTTAAGGGAACTTACCATTTCCTGAGGAGAACTTTCTGGAAGTTTAGTTTTTTTCTGTGCAATAACAATACAAGCAGCAGGAGGGCAGTTCAACAATATACAATAGATCTAAGTATGCTTTACTGAGATTGTCTGTAAGAGATTCAGCTTGATGGTATTAATCAACACCAAGAAATGGACTACAAGATCATGCCACTGCATTTTATCTTGACCTAGAGAGATCACCTTCAAGTAATAATAGCAAGTTTAGTTCTTTTGCCCATGTAATTTCTGCCTTGCTGATAAGACTGTCAAAGCCCATGTCATTTATGGTTGCTCCAGATGATGTTCTCAGATACTGTTTTCAGTGCATCAACTGATAACTGCCAATAAACAGGCAACAGGGAGTAACAATTTTTATCTATATGGACTTGCACTGCAGACTGGAAAAGCACTGGCTTTGTCGTCATACAGTCAATCTGATAAATGAAGCAAATCAGTAAAACCTGACCACTATTCAATAAATTTAGACCAAACATTGTGGTAAATGGTACTTCAAAATGGAATTAGATAATGGGAAAAAGTTTTAATAATCAAATGTATGACAAACCTGATGATAGCACTGTCTTTATAGTAAAAAAGAGTAAATGCATTTGAAATCAAGGCCAGAGACAGAACAGTTTGGACATAAGATACATAAGATTCTGTACACCAATAAAAAATTAAAGTGTAGTGACTTACCACTTCTTCATGGGTAGCATTTTCTACATTTATACCATTAATCTAAAAACAGATATGATAGGGAGAAAATGATTTGCAATGTGAAGTTAGTTACTGAAATAAAAGCAAGTATGAAAAAAATGTCAGTGGAAAAGTGCAAATATTTACTGACCTGTATTATTGCATCTCCTATAAATAACATTCCCGTCTGTTCGGCTGTGGGATTAAAGAAGGAGTAGATTTTAATTGATAGTAGTACTGAAAAAAATGTCATATTCTCTTCCAGCAATTGGTTTAACACACTGTTTGTAATCCTCGTTTAAAACTGATTTGATTGTGAAAATACCAATGGCACAGCAATCAGTATTCATCCAACAAAGGTAATAGATTCCTAGCAATTTTAAACAAATTAAGAGACCTACTTTCCATGCATAAAGAACTTGTTTAG
Source organism: Petroica traversi (assembly GCA_025920805.1). Lineage (NCBI taxonomy): Eukaryota > Metazoa > Chordata > Aves > Passeriformes > Petroicidae > Petroica > Petroica traversi. The sequence continues at coordinate 19,620 of JAHLSL010012983.1, forward strand.
TATGGAATACAAATGTCAATTCTCACTAATGAAGGATTTCATTAAATTATGTGGAAAATTTGATTCACACTTTTCATTACTCTTCCACAGAAGGGAAATAGGAGTTTCTGAAACTACTTAGCAATTCCTTTCCCCTGAACAAATTTGCAGGGACTGCTGTAATTCAAGCGGTTGTGACTAGAATTTAAAATAATTCTTTAACCTGAAGTTTGAGTTAGTTTTGTCCCTAAGAATAGCATTACTCTGATCTACATGTTTATTGCCTTTCAGAATTAATGGGAATAAAGTCATAAAACTTCAAACAGCTCTCCATAGATACAATCAATGACATTTTTGAGGTCTATTCTCTAACTTTTAAAATTTAATTTTTTTTGTTGGAATTTGAGGATGTTTATCTCATTAAATGCATTAATTAATCAAAAGTAAGGCTCTTATCCTGCCAAGGCTGATAGTATTAAAGAAGCCCTATTAGCCTTATACATGACCTTCAAAATCACAGCTTGAAGCTTAAAAGAACGCCATCAATGTTAATGAAGACAGTGCTATGAGAAATGGAAACAGAAGTAAAAAAGAGAGAAAAGATTGCACAGAATATTCTTGATTTCTGCAATTTAGCTGCTGCTACTGCAAATGTCCCTTTGTTACAAAATATTACTTTTTAAAAAATAAATTGTTCATCACTCTTTTGGCAGGTAAAAGATTATAGTTCATTAGTCAATACTTAGGAAATATTTCACTATTTATTTTAAAAATCATGCTACAAGTTGCATTGGAAGTCTTTACCCCACTTCTCATCCTACCTTGTATTTGCATATAATTTGTAATATCTGGTATGGAAAAGACATCTATGCACTGAAATTTAATGAAATTAAAGCAGTTTCAAATTGTCACAAAGCAATCCTGTACTGGGTACTTACATTGCTAGAGGTGATAAACACTAGCATGGGCATCTCAATACTAAACTTCTATTTGGGATGTTAGTAACACATACACCAATACTGAAAAACATGAACAATTTTAAATTCAGTGCTTATGTTAGGGCCATTGGGCTGTTTTTATAAAGTGGAAGCATCCTTGAATTGAAAATAGAAGGAAGAGGGTGTGTTTGAAATTCCAGTTGTGGCAAAGCAGAAAAGGATAAATGCAAAGGATACATGCCTTGTCCACTAGACCTGATTGACTCAGAAGTGAGTGGAGGAATTTCAAGCATGTTTGTATTAGCAAGTTGCCATGGTTTAACCTCAGCTGGCAACTATTTACCACGCAGTTACTTGCTCAACCCTCCTTCTCAGCCACATTCTTCTACCCCATGCCAGCCCCAGGACTGGGGAGGAGACTTGGGAAAAAAACAAACCAAAACAACTCATGGGTTGAGATAAGAACAGTTTAATAATTGAAGTTAATATAGTAATAGTAATGGAAATGGGACAGTGTGAGATAAAACCCAGGAGAAACAAGTGATGCACAATACAATTCCTCATCCCTAAAGACCAACTGGCAGCTCCCACCCAATCCCCCACTGTTTATATTCCGAGGATGATGTTCTATGGTATGGAATATTTCTTTGCCATGGAATATTCTTTTGGCCAGTTCGTGACAACTCTCCTTCACGGTCAGCTTCTTGTGCACCTGTTTGCTGGCAGAGCATGGGACAGTGAAAAGTTTTTGATTTAGGGAAAGCACTATTTAGCTACAACTAAAAAATTGTGTTATCAACATCATTCCCATACTCAATCCAAAACATAGCACTGTACCAGCTACTAAGAAGAAAATTAATTCTATCCCAGCTAAAAACTAGGATACAAAAGGCATGTGTGATGAGGCAGAACAGAAAGAGATCACAAATCAAAGCAGTTGAGGCTGAGGCTCCTTATATTCATACTCTTAAATTTCAGGGATTTTAAACAAGATCAGACTGGTTTTCCAGTCTAAATGCTCCCAAGTGAAGAGAAGCTGCCCAAGGAAAATTAGTACAAAAACCTTTCTGTTTAGTAGACCCCTAAGCAGCCTATCCTAGGGCACATCAGTGCGACTCTGAGCTGCACTCCCGCTGCCAGTAACAGCTGCAAGAGGCCCAGTACACAGAAACTGACTTTGCTTAAAAGTACTGCAATAGTGTCTAAAACTGGAATCAGTGTATAACTTGGACAGTAACCAAAAAAGGTGAAAGACAGGGAAAGAGCATTCTCAACCTCCTTCAGGAGGAAAACCCTAGTAAGCCAGTCCTCAGATATTACTCTGTCTGTGTCGGGAGTGACAGTAGGATTCACACTCCAACTCCCTGCAGTAAGGCAGATGTATTTGTTTATTCTGCAACAAGTACAGTCAGCTGTTCTGAGCCACAGATATGATGAGGACAGCACATGCATGCAGCTGCAGTGCTGCTTTCCTGAGGCCCTGGGCTGCTGGCTCTGCTGGGTGGTCAAAGCAGCTGTTGCTTTTGGGAAGATGAGTTGGAAAGAGGAATATAGGAAAAAGCACAGTAAAGAAAGAAATGTGGGAATGTGAGAGATGAATTTGGAAAGAATTTCTGTAAGAAAACAGAAAAATGTACAGCAAGAAAGCAAATCATACTGAACCAGAAAATGTTTGTGTGAAAGCTGAGATCCTGATGGAAGAGTGCATGAGGAAGATTTGTGGGCAGGTAGGTAAGTATTATCATTCTCCTGGATGTTCATCTATCTGCAGTCCACTGCACAGCTGTACATCAGTGTCTAAGTCTTCTGAGAAAACTGCTGCGTTGTAACAAAAGTTATAATAAAATACAGAGACCAGTATTCATGCAGAAAAGGAACGACTAAATTCTAGGCACAGGTAAAATTCTTGAAATAGTACTAGTTAACAGCTCAAGGCTTAAAGAGGAAAATCAGTGATATGAAAAGTTATAAAACCTCAAGGAAGAAAACTGGGTAAATGAAGGATTGTAACTTGCCAGCACAGAAGACAATTCCAGGGAGCAGCAGAGGCTGAACCTTTCCCATGGGACTGCTGACTGTCAGGTCAGCAAAGACCCATTGCTCACTCCACAGGGGTGATGAATACTGCAATATCCCCAGCCACCTCATGTGTGTTGCCCAATAAATTTTAAAGTTGAAGAGCACAAAGCAATTATATCCTGCTTGCAGGTTCTTAAAAAACAATCAAGGCTGTCCACATAAGTAAATGAGAGAAGGAGCATTATGCAGTCCATACAAAACACTCTAAGAACTGAAACATGCACAGCATTTGAGACAATCAGAGAATTTTCAATTGAAGTGGATTATGCTGCATAGTAACCAAACCAACAAGCTGGACACCTGCTGCTGCTATCACGGCTATGCTTGCATGTCTGTGATGAACCACTTTGGGTTTAGCCAATGGTCTACAATTTAAATCAATTACTAAAAAAAACATTTTCCATAAATCAAATTATAGAGGGTATGTCAATACAATGCAGAATTTACAATATATTTTACAAGTGTGTTAGAAATAAAGTGACTGGAAAAACTCTTTGGAGACAAAAATTCAGTCCTGATTCTCTAAGGCATATTTGAAACCTGAAGACATCTATTGATGTTTTCATGAAGTCACATTCTCTCTGCATGACAAAAATATTAAGCAAAATCTCCCAGGCTATGTGAAACTTTCTCCCACTGGAAATATCCTAATATACAAAGGTGCTTAGGAAAGGCTGTTCTAAAATTATCAGTCACTATATGTAAAATGAAGCAATACTAAAGACAAAATACTTTAAAAGAGCTTTGGGCTACCATGGAGCATATAACCTTATTCACCGAAACAATAAACACAACATTTTCAAAACCCAGTTTGCCTCTTAAAGTTTTACTTGAAATAATATTTTAGTAGAAATAAATTGAACATGTCCAGAAAGAAAACTAAAAAGAAAATAAGCACAAAGTACTGATAAGCAGAGACATACCATGCTGTAAAAGAAAATGAGGCATGTATTACAATAAATAGTGCTACATCACCTTTACTCCTCATCTTAATTATCTTTAAAAAGCTTTGATGCTGATAAAATGCTGTACAATTGATTACATTCAAAAGTAATAATGAATAGAGGAAAGCGGGAGAGAAACCTAAAAGGGCATATGTTGAAGTACTGGTATGAAAATAACCATTAAAAAACCCCAAAATTTTATGTTTGAATATATTAGATTAGAAAAACTTTCCCAAATGTAAATGATCCATCATTCTTATCTTTAAAAAAAAAAACCTTGAACACGGCCATGGATTATTAAAAATTCCTTTAAAAATTCTGCCTTTTGCAGCCTGTCTAGTCTTGGGAAGGCAACTGTTAAAAAGAAATACAAAATGTTAAGAATGTTCTTCTGTGCCTTCTGAAAATATGTATAGTTATGGAGGCACAGGCCCACAAGAAAGAACAGTGAGTATGATAAGTTCATGTATCATTAGCTTTCTAATAATAAAAGAAAAATAATACTGTCAAAGATAATAAAAGATTGACATAAAATAAGATTAATGCCAAAAAAACCCTGAAGACTTTTTTAAGTGATATTAGGAAATAATGTCTAAAAATTAAACACTACTCAGCTTCAACTGTCTTATACTCTAGTGACGCCTTATGTTCTAATGAGGATGTACGTTCAAAGACGGCCTTGTAATTCGGTCTTCACCTACATTAGCACGAGGCATAACAAATCTTTGATCCATTCTGGCTTTCTTAAAAACCTAAATACCTCTGTTTGCGCCTAACTCATCCTTAATATTGAGCTTGCTGGCTCAGTGGAATGTATCTCCAAGGCTGATGAAACTGAATACAGCTGTAGGGATGAAGAACATCAGCTGTGGATACAACCATGCTGTGCAGCTCGGTGCAATCTCATATCATGCCCACCAGGTTGTTCATATTAGGCTGGGTTATTGTGCTTGCACCACCCTTGGGCATGACTGGAGTCACACCAAACACCAGAAATATACCTATGGAGGATGTATCACATACAATTTCACACCGAATCATCTTTTTTGGCATATAAGTGAAACTGTTATAAGCCTCCATCAAACTGATGCCACATCCTCCAGATGGTCCTAAATGTGAGCAGCCAGGATGTGCTATTTGGACACAGTCTATGTTTGCAGAACACATGATTTTAAGCCAAGAATGTTTCAGTTGCTGAATGTCTGGAATTCATTCCAGTCCTGCCAGGGTGTACAGCATCAGTCAGAAATGAACTCAGTGTAAAACAGAAGATTTTTCAACACAGCAGAATGAGAGTTGTAAGTCAACTTGTGTTACAGAAGGTGGGAAAATGCATTCAAATTAAGATTTTAATGAATTTTTGCTCTGAAGGGAGATTTTTTTTAACTGCTACAATGAAAACTAACCCTATTCCATCGGGTTTAATTATATTTACCTATTTTCATCAGGTCTCATGAGCTGAACCCACTGCTCTGTTTCATCATTGCTGCTTGCCTGACATACTATATGAGATATAAGCAGAACTCATAGCAGTAGTCAGATTATCACAGCAAAACGAAAAGTTGCATCAAGATGAAAATGTGATTGCTAACTGGATAATTATGCAACACAAAACAGTACTTTATTGTTTCATGTTTAAGCAACTGGAATTTCCAATATTATATGTGGTAAGTCACTTGTACATAGGATGAGATTAGACTTCAAAATCCATTCATTTTTACAACCTCCACCATCTAGATTCCACAAACTCATAAAAATGGGAATACATAGAGAAAGATGCAAATACACGAAAGCCTGTACAGTTTATCCACATATAGTGTCTGAATATTCTCTGAAGTATTTTTAATCAATTTCATGGATTCACTCTTCAACAAATAAATCTGACTGATATGATTCCTTTCCTAGTTCAGGGCATTCTGTTACACATCTCTAAGAATAGAACTCTACATTTATTTGACTGTAAGTCCAGAGTACTATTTGCCCTAAATAAATTGTTAATATGATTATAGCACATATATAACATATTACACACATAGAAACTAACAGCAGATCACCAATCATTGTATGAGTATAATGTACTACATCTCAAGCTAGTTTCAAAAGGAAAACACAAAAAAACCCCACTATTAAATTACAGTGTTTGAAATAAAAAAAAACCAGAACAACCAAATCAGCCTGAATCAGACTTATAGAACATTTTAACAGAGAACTTTCAACATCAATAATTCTTTTCATAATCTGGGAGATTATCATCAATGTTTCTAATACCCTGAGTCAACCGATGATATATGAGAAAGAAAAAAAAATCCTGGTTTTGGAAGTGAAATAATTTCCTATGGGATACAAATTACTCTATGGCTAATTATATAGATTTATTATTGAGTTTATAACCTTACATTGTTTTTTGAAGTTTGCATTTACTTTTTGGCATTTTTTCTGGCACAGAACTTTTGTCACTCTGAAATTAACTTTAGCAAAAGCTTTGGAAGTAGAAAAAAAACTGTGATCTTTGCTATTGAGGACAGAATCAATAGAAAAAATGTGAAAGTCCAAACTTGGCAAGGAGCCATTGGAATTAGCAAAACTTTCTCTAATACTGTTGATGAGGACGTGCTCAGGAAAGACTCAGGGTATTTGTTACTGTGATTTTCAATACATTGGACAGTAGTCTCCAGTGCTGATTGACCAATTAATCTTGTATTTCACAAATGTAGTTATGCTCTTGAACTGAGTTTCTGTGTATGTTTCAGTGAACTTGTTCAGGAAAGTCTTACTGAAGAGTCATGTAGAATAACTTAACTGGAAATTTATAAACCCAGTGATCACAGCTAAGAGGTCAAAACTATAAGAATACTGTTCACAGCTGCTACAGATGTGTTTCTGTGGAATAATTAAATTAAATTGTATTGAAATGTTCACCCTATTTGAAAAACTGAAGCACAAATGCTGTCAGATAATGCTTAGGTCAGTACCAACAAAATCACCTATCCAATGTTTGAAAAAATTAAATAGTACCAAAAATAAACAACTAATTAATTTATTTAGATGGTGCAAAGGTTATAGAGATCTTAAAAAGAAGCAACTGCTTTATTCTATTACAACTTTGGAAATAAAAAAAAAATAGTACTATATTCAAACAAAGTAAGGTTGGAAACATGATTTTATAGTGTTGTCATATAAAAGGCATTCAATTTCATGAAAAGTATCACAAATTATCAACCATTTTAGGAAAACAACTATTTAGTTATTAAGGAAAACTTTACTCATGGATCTTCAGGTATTTTACTCAAGTACAGAAAACAGTAAAATCCCTGATAAGAAATTGCTTTTTTATCAAGTAAATTATTGATTTTTTATTGTTACTGCACAATAAAACCTTTATTGCTTTTTAGAATTCAGTATATTTGCTTGAAGCAGCCACAAATCTCACTGCTTAACTAAAAACCCCTTTAAAGTCAGCCAATCAGTTTTATTGGTATTAGTATCTCTTGTAATGGAAGTCCACTGGTGATGTATCTACAATATGAACACACAGATTTTCAGTCCAAAACTTAGTTTTAGACAAATCTGTATGAGTCTCAACTCTCCTTTATGTATAACACTTGCTCTCATTACACTCAACTTTTTACAGATATTATTTTGGTATGCGTTTCTGTATATCAATATATATGTTCTATAAATGGAGAGAAAATGCATATATTTGTAGAATACTTTTTATTTTCCCTTAAGAAATATTACCAAATTGCTTTCTCTTGCATTAAAACACTAGAATTTAAGCCAGAATTATTGCCTCAGTGTCACGTGTGAGATAAATTTAGACATATTCTCTTACTTAATTTCCAGTTATATATGGTACTAGAAAAGGAACACCCTGAATAGCCTTAAGGAACACCCTGAATAGCCTTTGTTATTATCTTCCTCCTATACTAAATAACAACACCTCTTTGAGATTTGTGACACCATATATCCAAAGAAAAAAGACTTGCAGTATAAGTATAGCACTTTCAAAATTTTTCTCAAAATCCTCTGATGCTTTTTATAAATAGTAATTTTCTTGAAACAAACAAACAAAACTTCCACTCTATTTTCTGTTGCACAGAAATTCAGTAACCAGAACGGGAGTGCTGTAAGCCACAAGCCCCAAAATGCATTTCTGTCTCAGATCTTTTAGCACCTGCAGCACTACCTGAATCATAGACTAACTCAGGCTAGAGCAGACCTCAGAAGCAAACTGGAACCTGCCCAAACACACCCTGAAAGCAAGGCTGAGGGTCTCTTTTTCACATCAGGGGGACACCTGATACTCCTTCATACCTTGCCAGGTGTGTCAATGTCTTCATTCCATTCACTGATCCAGCCAGGAACATTTCATATGGGCTTGCTGTGATACAGCACTGCCTCTGGTTATAATCACTACTGATTCTGGAGTTTCCTTAGACAAAAGATTACAAGATCTTAAAACAAACACCTTCTGAAGAGAGATTTTCAAATTCGAAGTAAAAAGCTGACCCCATAAAATTGTTGTTGCACTTGTTATTCTACAAATAAATACAGATCAAGAAAAACAGCTCACAATGTAAAAAATTCTGAATGTAAGTTTTCTATATACAAACTCATTACTAACCTTGGTTGAAAATGCTATGCCCTAAGAGAGCAGGACATAGCTTTTCTTGTTGGTGATTAATTTCCTGAATTACTTCCCTTAGACCTGAATGCTTATATTTATTTATTATTATTATTTTCATGCATATTTTCTTGGTATTGTTTATTATACTGCACTTTTAAGGAGCATATTACTGTTCCATATACAGTAACACAATTGAAATAAAAACACCCTCTCTTCCTCCCTGCAGAAATAATAATATAAAAAGAAATGTAAATACTGCACACAGGAAACTTGAAACAGTGTTTTCAATAGGATACAGGCATAGACAATCCATTCAATATTCACCAGGTATCAGATGAAATGAGGTATTCATTTCAAGTAAAAAAAGAACCCCCTGAAGAAAATGCAGAAGAGAAAAATGAGCAGAGTCTGTGACCTAGTAAAGTGTGAGTCTAAACAAGGTGTTAAGCAAATGTGCTTAATTTCCACTGCAGCAAAGCAGGAGAAGAGCCTGATGAGTTAAAAAGATCATGTCAGTGGCTTTGAGACCTTTAAGGTGCAGGACATACACTGAGGATCTCAGTCTTTGTCTTTATTTAAGGAAAGGTAACATGAAATGGGTAGCTTTATACTAGGGAAGAGAGGAAACACATAGGAGCTTTGAAAGACAACAAATCCTAAAATATGTAAAAGAATGCCTCAGAAAACAAAAGAACAAACTAATCCCATATCCACATCCACCAGAGAAGAGAATATGACTTTGCTTTTGGTCACCTAAGACCCTTAGTTTATGTTGCAAGGCACTTGCCACCAACATGCAACGGTTCTAGTTTTCCTCACTCAAGAGCCCCTTTGTTTTCCAAACCAGCTCTCCAACTTGCCAAGTTCAGTCTCAGGTCTGAAAAGGTCTCCCAAAGGTTCCTTTTGCTTGATAAATGTCAGTGTAATACTTAACCGGGATAGACTATACTGATTTAGATGTTGTGTTATCTTCACCATAATAAACATTACAAATCACTCTTGGCAGGCACCTCAGCACAGTAAGTCATACCACAGTAAGTGAACTACTGTGTGAGGAAAAAAATATTTGGTATATAATTTTTCTATCCTCTGCATTATTAAAATTAAGTACATCAATAGATTTCCTATGTCATACTTAAGTTTTGACAAGTAACTTTAAATACTTTGTTTATAATGTAACTGTCTTACTTAAGTAAGAAATGATTCCTGAAAGTATTAATAACTACAGCACTACATAAGTAAATAGCATAAGTTACCTGCTTGGTCTTTAAATATTTTTGATATGACGACAGGCACTTTGTGCTCAGCACCACCCTGTAAGAGAGACATAATAACCATGAGATCTCAAGACTGAAATGGTCATATTCAAATTTAAAAGAGGAAAAGAGAAGTTACCCATACCTTTATGCTTAAGCCCAAGCCACCAACTGGTTGTCTATGAAGTGTAACAGTTCTGTGCTTTAAAAAATTGTAGAAAAAATAAATTTAGGTGAAAATACAATATCTGAATGAGCATAAAGATGTTCCTAGGCTCTTGTTGACCTTTAAAAAAAATTCTTAAAGGTAGTCTAGAATCAGAGTGATCAAGTTCAGTTCTGAAGTATCATTTAACAATGATTTAGAGGCACTTAATTAATTCATTATCACAGAGAGCAGAACTTATGAGTTATGTATTCAGACTTTGGTATGCTTTTCTGTCTCTGAAGTGATATTCTTCGTGGACAGATATTGGTACATACCTTTCCTCTGACAAGGAAAAACTATATGAAGAGCTCAGAGATGCACATTTTCAGAGCTATCATGTATGCATATTTCTTCTAATTTTTCAACCAAAGATACCAATGTTTTCTAGCCTACATCTTCAGATCTCTATGGTTTTTTTTTTTGTTTTTTTGCAGCATATGCTGGAAAACCGTTAGTGATAGTCTGCTTCAAATGTTTAATTTTTTCATTTCAGATTTAAGTGCATATGGAAGATAAACCTTTATCAATATTTTTCTAGAGAAATCTATCCTATGTTTAACAGTATGCTGAATTTGACGTTTCAATAATGTGTAACTCATGGTGCCTGACAACATAATAATAGCTCTTCATCTGTCGACAATAATTATACAGTTGATGGGAGCTTTTTTTGGAACATGCTGAACAGTAGTGGATATAATGCCATCTTTACAGTAATTCCTGAACATACACGATAAATATTTTTTTCCTTTTCTGTATATTAAAAATTGCATATAAGATCACTCCTACATGTATACTTTCTGACCACGTTTTACAATTTCACTGATTCAGATAAATATAAATTTTTAATTCAGTAGTCAAGACCATAATCTTATATTAACAAGTTATTTTAATATATATAGCTATTTTTTTTTTTTTTGTAGTACTCATCATGCTAGACATATATTCTTACTGACCCAGGGGAAAGCGAAACACAATAAATCCGGAAATTCAGCTTCATTTTAGGTGGATAAAAATAAACCATAGGGTAAAAAAAAAATAGGAATATTTTCATACATTTTCAAAATTGCTTCTGTTCCCATGAACACTGTACTACACTAGTCTATGCTGAAATTGGAAAACTACTGTTTTATGAACATAGTACCTGACATATCAAAAAGTTTATATGATTCAATTTCAGCTGTAATAATTCAGTTTCTCTGAAATCTGTGCTAATATTTCATAGGGGGTTTTTTTTTCTTCATTTGGAACTGCATCAAAACTTTTGATCAAAATTATCACACTCTTTGACAAAGCTCAGATCCAGTCTGAATCAGCCCCTCGTTTCAAGAATGACATTGAAAGGTTGGAGTGAGTCAAGAGAAGGGCAATGGAGCTTCTGAAGGTTCTGGAGAGTTAAGTCATATGAGGAGCAACTGAGGGAGCTGGGGCTGTTTAATCTGGAGAAAAGAAGGCTCAGGGGAGTCCTTATCTCTCTCCACAACTGCCTGAAAGGAGGTTGTAGCCAGGCGGGGGTTGGCCTCTTCTCACAGGTAACCAGTGACAGTACAAGAGGAAATGGCTCAAGCTGTGCCAGGTGAGATTGAGGCTGGACATTACGAAGAATTTCTTCACTGAAAGGGTAGTTAAGCATTAGAACAGCTGTTTGAAGAAGTGGTGCAGTCACCATCTCTGGAAGCATTCAAGAAATGCCTGGACATGGAATTCAGGAGCAGGAAAAGTATTGAGAAAAGCACAACTTTCTTGCCCTGTTTGGCTTTTCTAAGGAAACATTAACAGCTGCTGTCAGGAAGAGGACAGTTGGCTCAGTAGACTTTAGGTCTGAATCAGTCCTGAATTTGTTATACAAGGACAAAATTTCATGACTATGAAGTTTGGACAGAAACCCACAGTAACTTTGCAAGCAACTATGAAAGAACACTCTACTCCAAAATATCTTGCCAAAACTCAACTGTGATATCTGTGGGGAAATACACAAACATTAATGTCTTTTTGTGACATTAATGTCATGTACATATGCAGCTACCCAACTCAGTCAAACATATAAACAATGAATTTCACTTTTTGGTTGCCTGCAGGCTAGATGTATTTTTCTTTCCAAACAAATTTATTTGTGGTTTTAGAGTAAAGTGAGAGAGACATCTGTATCAATCTTAAAAAAATAAAAAATACAGTGTTATAGTTGGCTCAATCATTTTATTTCATTATGGCCAAGACATTTAGACAGTCTCACTAATTATCAATCTGAACAGCAAAGCTCAAATAATTTTTTTTTTAAATTAACCTTTTTCTTTGCTTTTTAATTAGCATTTTGTTTTGTTTTGTTCAATAGTATCTACACTTTCTTGAAAGTCTTTATTCTCGCGGGTTCCAAAGTACTTGATGTGTACTCTACAACAATCATTCATTACAGGGGTGCTACCAAGCAGAAGCAATTATGTGCCTCCCATGGCACAACAGCCTGTTTTGCTTCCTGTTTCTAGTAGATTAGAGGAAAACGTAGTACCCCACAAAAAACTTCAGGATGCATTTGAACAGACAGAATGTAAGTAATAAAACTGTAATTGGCAGGGTACCAATATGAAATATTTCTGTCTTTTTGAGACCTTTTATTATTGCAAGCTGTCAACTGGTGAGGCAAAAAATTTCAGGAACTTCAAGAATTATGCCAGACAGGGAATATATTGAAAAGCAGATATAACAGAAAACCTTAACCATGTAAGATGCAGACACAATTCAAAAGAACACTACATCAACTGCACAAAGAGACTACTTGGTAACGTGTGCAGTGCTGCTTATAACAGCTAAAACGAATAATATAGCTGAAGAAAAATTCTATACTTTTATTAGTTGCAAACTGAATGACACTTTCAAATGTAATGGGGAGAACTATATGGTTAATACACCAGTTTTTAGGTACGAGATAGCTCTACACAGAAGATTTACAAGACTCTATTAAAACACAATAATTCAACAGAAAAGTTTATCTTTGGAAAGGTCTTTTATGTCTTTGTTCATATGAAGTGACATGACTGGAGCTTATTGGGCAACAGCAGAAGGCAATGACAATGCTTATTTCTATTGCTATGCTTTAGGAAGATTTTATATCCACCTGCCAATACCTACCCAATATGTCATTATTACCAGGTTTTTAACACCCAGGACTGGCACTTGTGGTAAAGGATCTCTCATTAGGAAAAAATATTCTATCTATCTATCTATCTATCATCTACCTATCCAAATGAATAAGGTACTATGGGGATTACAGAAAGAGATTCTACTTGAAGCACTCCGAATTCATTGCTATAAAGAGATGTTTTTGAAAAAAAAATCTGTATGTACAGTATTTTACTTTTCCGTTCCAGTCTGCATGAAAATATTAATTAATATGAATATGACTTCCAAGCATTAAACTGAAGCACATAGCAGAAAAGGCTGGAGCACTTGATACAGACCATGTTCTTCAGGTTTTGTAGAAACTGTTTTAAGAAACAAGCCCATTCACAATGGCTAGGACAGGCTGGAAAAGACAGATCACCAACCCTTTAATTTTGTTCTTTTCCCTTCTACTCATCAGTAAGACTACTGTGATGACCCTACCACTGTCCTCCTGGACTGCCCTGTCCCTATGCCACATAGCAAGGAGGTCAAGTGGGGAATCCCTGTGCTGACTTCTCTCCTGTGTGGGTGTCATTCCCGCTGCAGGACCTGGATACTGACAGCATTAAATTTGGTGCAAGTAACTCTTTTAGGGTAGGACCATAGTTACGAACTGGGCAGAGCTGCCAAGGTCAGACCTTCTTGTGTTCCCAAGGATGACCTCGGGGGTAACTAAGCTGACCACTGCACCAGTGTGAGTGATAGTGTCAGTTACTTCCTCTCCAACAGCATTACAAGTTTAAATTGCTGCAGCTCCACTTGTTAGTCTGAGTCTGTGCCCATGGGCTAAGAGTAGTTGGTCTAAGCTCTGCAGTTATTGAGGGGTGCTATGTGCCTTATACTACTTCAGACAGACATTGGCAAATATGGGTCAACCAATACCTGTAATGTTTGTAACAATGGCCACACCAACAAATCCTGTGAATGCAGGGACACCAACAGGCTCAGCATGATGATACATCATCAAAATTACCAATTTAGACAAAAATCACTGGTTGTGACTCAGAGAGACTAGAAATTTTTGTGGAGTTTTTCAGACTGAAGTGAAGTCACTCAATTTTTTTACAAAGCTAGCCAAACTAAGGGAGGATTATACAACAAAAAGCCAAAAATAAAACAACAAAAAAACCTAACAATTGTTCTCCCAGGTGTACAAAGAAAAAGCATTAGAGGCAACAGTCACAAATGGCAACAAATGAAATTCCAACTGAGCATAACAATAGGAAAAAACTTCACATGGTTAAGCATTAAGAGCTGCCCAGAGAGCTGGTAGCATCTTCATCCTTGAAGATATTTTAAGCATGAAGAGACTAAGCCCTCAGCAACTTGGAAACTATCACTACTTTCAGCAGTGTGTTGAATTAGAAAACCTCAGGAGGTCCATTTCAACATAAATTATTACATGATTCATTCTAGTTAAGATGACTGAAAAACCCCATGGTGTTTTATTCCTCTGAGGGGAGGAATCATATTAATGTGTATGAATGAAACACAGTCAGTCTCAGTATGACTTCAGAAGAATTCTCAGGTGCTCCTCCACTGAGTTGTCAAATATTCAGTTTGGAATAGGCACTTTTTTTTTTGGTAAGTGGTGTGAAAATACCCCAGACTGTTCACAGATACAAATTACATCAATGCAGATCATCTACAAATATGGATTTCCTGAGTTACCAATCATATATAGAGGTTCCTGGTAATACCTTTCCCATTAAAAATTAGATGATTTCTTTCAATTTAAAGGGCATCTCATAACAACAAATTATAGCTAAATCCTGAGAGAATACAGCTTTTCTTTGAGTAATTCCATCCACATTCAACCTCCCACAACATTTCACAGTTTGGCTATAGTGAAGATGAACAACAGATGAACAACCCATCAATATCCCAAATATTGATACTGGAAAGCCTCATGCTTCCATCACAGTCAGTTTGCTGTGAAAAGTTTTAAATTGCTATAAAACCTCTCACAATGTCTAAGTTACCAATCCTGACACTCTGTGTAATAGATTCATTGAAATTTCAATTAAAGGACACATTTATGTATATGTGTGGCTTATCAAAGTTGTGATGCCTTTCTTTTATCTTGTTGGCATGAGTACTCACCCTTAGCTGGATTCTTTCCACATTTCAGGAAGAGATTGATTTTCAGGTATATTCACAGTATCCTTTGCATTCTTCTGTTCTGGTCTATTTATCAGCCATTTTTTAGGCTACTTATTCTTTTTATTTTTAATAATTTTTTTTGTCATGCCGAGAAATACTCATATTTATTTTGTGATGCAAACTTTTAACTGTTGTCAGAGTGACAGCAACACAAGTGTATTATCTGCCATACTAAAGTTCCTAAGGAATTACTTCATAGCTATCTTCTAAGTATCTAGGTCAGCTTTCCAGAACATGGAAACAAATAACAAATAGTTGAATAATGCATTTTCTCCATACAAGTGATCTTAATCACTTGTATGGAGAAAAGGAAGACTCTTAATCATTCACTTGATACTTCAAAAAAGATAGGAAAAAAAGATGGAAATTGTTCATTATTAGCTTTAAAAAAAAAAAAAATAAATTTTGGACTAAAATACCATACCAGCAATGAGATAGTTATTGAGACATACCAGTTATTGAGACAGAGATTTCCTTGGCTTAAAATAAAAAAAAAAGTTTTAGATTTTTTTGCAGATCTGTTCCCTAGAGGTTTCCTAAAATAACATTCTTCTGTGTCCTTATTAGCACCTGAATGATAAAGAAAAAGCCATAGAAATATCATCAGGGATTTAAATGGTATTTTCAGACACTGTTTCTATTTTTTGATCAACAAAACAATTAATCTTGCTGTTTTTCTTCCTTATTCACCTACTTTGCCTCATTCTAAGAAACAGCTTGTGAAGCTGGACAATTGAATATACAGCATGCAAAATTTTTGTTATATTAATTCTATTAGACCCAAATAAGCTTCTGAGGAGTCCTCTTCCAATCAAGATGCCATCAGCCTGCATTAAAAACCTCTTTGCCTGACCCCTGATCTGATCAAAACAGAGACAATCCAGCTCTGTGACAGATTTTTTACCAATTTTGGTAAAAAAACAGATGGATTTCTCCTTTTTTTTTTTTTCAAAAATAAAATACAAAATAAAAGAAACAAAATTCTTATGAAAAGAGGAGAGGTATAAAACTGCAGACTGACAACAGGAGCAAGATGAAGCAATATACATAAATGAAAAACAAAGAATATCGAGAATGAAGTACTGTATGAAAGAAATTAATTTTAGCAGGTAAAGTGAGAAAAAGTTAAAGTAAAATAATACCTTCACAAAGTAAAAAGTTTAAAATCAATGCCTTCCTTTTTCTCCTTTAACTAAAATTGGTCTCTCCCTGTCTGTCATACAATTAATTTATTTCTGTGAGTATTGTTAAACTTTAAATCTGGGGGAGGGGAAACATCTTCTGATAAAAATACTTGGCAGATAGGGAAAACTGTCAACTTCTTTTCAATTCACCATTTCTGTCAATGCTTGTGCTTGGATTTTATGAGCGTGCACCAATTCAGAGAATCACTGAAGGGGTCAGGTTGGAAGGAACCACAGTGGTCATCTGGTCCAATCCCAGAGCACACAGCACAGGACTGTGTCCAGACAGTTCTTGAATATTTCCAGTGAAAAAGACTCCACACCCTCTCTGGGCAATCTGTTCCAGTGCTCGGTTACCTGGCTAAGAGGATACTGTGAGAGACAGAGTTAAAAGCCTTACTGAAGCTGAGGTTCAGCTGTTATCCATCCAGGCAGCATTTCCATCATGCAGGGCAATCTGGTTGGTCAATCATGATTTATTTTTAGTGAATCCATGTTGACTATTTCTGGTCACCTGCTTGTCATCCACATAGATAGGGATGGCCTTCAAAGGGAGGCACTCCTTTCCAGGGATTGACTTGACGCTGACTGGCTGGTAGCTTCCTGGACCCTCTTTCTTTCTCCTTTTGAAGACTGGGGCGACGTTTATTTTCTTTCAGAACACAGGCACCTCTCCTGATTGCCAAACCTTTCCAGGATGACCATGAGCAGCCTTGCCATGGTATCTGGCATCCCTCTCAGCACTTCTGATGGATGCATTCCATCAGGGCCCATGGACTTGTGGATGTCAAGTTTGCCTAAGTGCTCTCTAACCCAATCCTCCTTGACCAAAGGAAAGTCTGCCTTCCAACAGTCCTTTTTACTGGTTTTCTGGGCCAGAGATTCCAGAAGTCTGATCTTATCAGTGAAGGCCAATGCAAAGGTGGCATTGGTAAGTCTGCCTTCTCTGCATTTTCTGTTATGAGGGTCCCCTCTCCATTTAGTAACTGGCCCACATTATCCTTAGTTTTCCTTTTGTTATTGATGTATTTGAAAAAGTCTTTCTTCTTGTCCTTGACATCCTTGGTCAGATCTAATTCCAGGTGGACCTTGGCCTTCCTTTCACTTCTACTTACTCTGACAACCTGTCTACATTAATTCAAGTTGTCTGATTCTGCTTCCATCTGCCCTGTATTTTCTCCTTACACTTGAGTAATGACAAGAGTTCCTTTTTATCCATGCAGGTCTCTTGCCCCCTTTGCTCAATTGCTTGCTCACTGGGATGGTTTCTTCTTGAGACTGGAGAAAGTGATTCTTCAATATTAATCAATTCTCTTGGATCCTTCTTCCCTGAAAGGCCTGTGGGCCTTCCCATGGGATTATTCCAAGAAGATCCCCTGAAGAGGCTAAAGGCCTCTTAGCCCTGAGGAGGCTGAAGGTTACAATTTTACTTGCTTTCTTGCCTCTTATTGCACACTGAACTTCACAATCTCATGGTCACTGCAGCCAAAGCTGCCCCAAACACTCACACCTCCAAACGGCCTTCCCTCTTCTTTAGTGAAAGGTCAAAGAGCACACTATTCCTTCTGGGAACCTCCACTATCAATGTCAGGAGTTGCCATGGATGCTTTCCAGGATCCTCCTGGGCTGTTTGTGCTTCACTGTGTCCTTCTATAGCAATGTCAGTGAGGTTGAAGTTCCCCACAGGACCAGGGGCTGTGACTGTGGGGCTGCTTCCAGCTGCCTGTACAAGCCCTCGTCCACTCCCTCCTCCTATAGCAAACACCCAAACCGCATCACCCTGCTGCTCTGCCCTTTTATCCTATTCTGCCCTTTTATCCTACTTATAAGTTCTCAGTTTGCTCATCATCCCCTGCAACAGCCCAATACATTCCAAAAGTCGCCTTACTCAGAGGGCAATTCTATTGTAATTCTGATGCAACCATACATTTTCCTTTATCCTAAAAATCTGAACACCCCAAATTCAACACAAAGTCATGAAGACTTGCTTAGAACATTAGAATTTGACCAAGTCTGAAGATCTGAAATGCACCTTGATGGAATGATTACATGTTTAGCACATAAATATAAAATATATAAATATTTAGAAATAGTTATATAACGTAATATTAAATAAAAAGCTCTGTAAAATATTACTTTCCTTATTAGCTCCAAATCCAGAAGGATTTTTAGAGATACGTAAAAGTAGCTTGTTTGCTGTGAAAAAATTGAATACCAAAAAAAAGAAGCAGCTGATTTCACATTATTTTTTCTATTTACACCTTGAATTTCAAAAACTATATTTTTCTCTCATTATTCTCTCATCCAATTCTAAGATTGCAGGAAGTAGTGAAATAGGCTGTACTGTCATTAAATTATAGTAAGCCGGGTATAAAATTTCTCATCAAAGATGAAGCTTTCTCAATGCTTAAAAGTAGCACTTAAATGAATGGAAGATGACAAAATATGAAAAAGGAATAGGCATAGATGCAGGTAGTAAAAGGTATTTTATAGTAAGAATCTTTTATCCTTGGGTGTAGTCTCTATTTCAGAAAGTCCAACTCATCACAGTAGCTCTAGTGATCACTGATGTCTTTGCCAGTCCTCAGTGTAGCATTCAGAACAACAGCAGACTAGCAGAACTAAATATGCACAGCTGCAAATCCCATCCTCAGTGCTCCTCAGGATTAATGAACCTGTCAGTAGAAGGGAGGCTGAAAGCAAATGCATCCCACAAATGGTGTCCCATGTAAGTGGCTGGAGAAAAAAGTATTACCACAAGTAGAAACAGAACTTTCTTTTTCAGTAATTTTCCATTCAGATTTCCCACCTAAGAGGAAAAGTCCCTCTCAATCCAGTTTTTCTTCTCCTCCCATGCAACTGAGGTGAGTACAAAAAGAAGGCAAAGGTTATTTCTATTTTTGTTGCAAATGAACTGGTTTGATGAATAGCTGTGTATAAAATAAAGATTAACTATGAGTACCTGAGAATGAAAAAGTACAGAGAAAGGAAAGTAAATCAGTTAGACAATGTGATCATTTATGACTACTATAGCATTGACTTTCAGGTTACAATTTTCTAACAATATTTTGCATCATACAAAAAACGATTCTCTTTAACCACCTGAAATATAAAGCATTTACCTCTGGAATTTCTGTCATGTAACTGTAATTGTAAAATGTACCAAAATCAGTGCTAGAGAACTACCAGCTATTTCAACCTGAATTCAAATTCTGCTTTTGAGCTCCTAGAAATTTATATACGGTAAAAAATAACAGTGTTTGTCTTCATGTTACACTCAATTTGCCTTCATATTAAATGATAGTTGTCCAGAAGTTTTATTTGGTTCAAAGTTTAATACAGAAAAAGTGAATATGGCCATAAAGGCAGTCTAATCCATTTTTCTCATTAGAGTTTGACAATGAGTCCTGTGAGGACTGCAGAAAACACTTTCAGAAAGGGACCTTGGGGAGATCTTGTAAAAAAAGACCCTTAAAACTTAGTTTTCAGTGTCTTCAGTGAGAAAACTCAGGGAAAATAAGAATAATGTTAACCATGTTTTCCAGGAAAGGACAGCTCAGCAGGACTGCCCACTCTTATTTCTCAATACCATGAGGTAGGAGAAATCCCTTCTGAATGGGTGTCCTACCTAGAGCCATGTAATACTTTACAAATCTAACCCAAATTACCATCTGAATTATACTTGAAATTCACTTACTTTTACACATTAACACTACATCTACAATCAAAAAAACCTGTCTCTCTTTGCTACAGTCCTGGGAATCACTTCTTTCTAAGCTGTATCCTTTACTGTGATCACAATTGGTGATGAAATACAACTAAGGAACTTGGATTTATTATGTATGCAGAGGCTGCATATTGCAGCGATGCCTCCTCTGCAAGGTCTATTA
>JAHLSL010012984.1:0-16784 GCA_025920805.1 Petroica traversi
TCCCCTGCAGTCATCCAATTTCCTGAGATCAAAGTATCATCATATAGCTGAATTCTGCTTTTTAAGTGGGATGAGAAGTAATGAAAATACCAAGTATTTGATAATATGTGATTAAATTTATGCCCAGTGTCTTAGTTGTGAAATATTTCCAGGGGATATCTCTATGTGTCTAAAAAAAGCTGAAGTGTTGAAGTGTTATTTTTGCATTTCAGTAAGAATTGCCTAAAGGTGCTGCTCAAATTCCAAGTCTGACCATGCCATGGTTTAACCCCAGACAACAACCAAGGCCCAGGCAGTCTCTAATTCAATCCCCCACCTGCAGGATCCTGAAGGGACAATTGGAAGTGTAAAGGCAAGAAGACACATCAGTTGAGATAACGACAGTATAATAGGGAAAGCAAAAGCCACACACACAAGCAAAGCAAAACAAGACATTAATTCACTGCTTCCCCTGAGCAGGGAGGTATTCAGCCATCTCCAGCAGAGTGGGGCCCCATCACAGTGACTTGGGAAGATAAAGCCATCACTCCAAATGTCCTCCTTTCCTCCTTCTTCCCCCCACTATTTATATTGGTATATAATGACATCATATGGTTTGGAATATCCCTTTGGTCAGTTGGGGTCACCTGTCTGGGCTGTGTCTCCTCCCACCTTCCCAGGCATCCCAAACTTCCTCACCAGCATAGCCAGTACCAAAGCAGAAAAGGCCTTTTCTCTGTGTAAGCCCCGCTGAGCAATAACCAAAAAATCCCTATATTATCAACCCTGTGTTCAGCACAAATCCAAAACAGCCCATACCAGCCCCTGGGAAGAAAATCAACTCTGCCCCAGCCAAAACCAGCACAAGCCCACTATGGTTCATTTACTTAATAAGACACTCATACACTTGGAGGAAGTGATGAATATTAGATATACAGTAGTTCTCTAGCTGCATTCTTGGCAAAACTTCATTTCTGATGGAGTACTCTCTTTTTCCCTTCTTCGTTCCCTTTCTTAAAAATTTGGGTGCCCGTTGCTTAAATTGCCCCATTTTGGAATGGCATTCTCCACTGCAGTACTCCTAAAACCAGATGCCACTTCCCCTTCCTCCCCCAACTGGAGGCACAAAAGGCGAAGGTCCCAGTTTGAGAAAAGAACAATTTATCAGAAAAATCAATGAGATAAGAGAGGGAATAGTAACAACAACAATATTAATAATAATAAAAGTGTACAAAAGAGAGTGATTCACATGCGAACAAACAAACAAAAGAATGCCCCCCACAGAGCCCATGTGGAAACCACAACCTGACCACAGCCACATGGCCCACCCTGCTGCCTCCACCTGGGGACCAGCACCACGCTGCCCCTCCCCATGCCAGCCTGACTGCTCTGTCAAACACACTGCCTCAACTGGGGGAAACCCATTCTCCCTGGAAAAAAGGACTTTCCCCCACCCACAGCAATGATGTGATGTCCTATAGAAAATCTCCAGGTCCTGACTCTGCCCCTTCCTGGCTACTGCCAAAAATTAACCTTGTCCTGGATGGAACCAGGACATCCATCTACACCTATCTAAACTTGTTTTTTTGGTTTTTTTTTTGGAGTAGACAAAGCCTTTATTAACTCTGTTTCTTAATCGTTACCAGTTTCAGAACATATTGTCTTTTCTGGCTATCATAACTCATTTATGTGCCAGAGAAACTAAAAATACATTCTGTCAAGACATAAATATTCTTCTTTACTTATAGATAAATTGATATATTTAATATTGCACAAAGTTTTAAACTGATACTTTAATCTAATGAAATAAGCACAGTTCCTATTTTATTGAGACTGCTTGACAAGAATTGTCTTATTTTAGCCACCCCTTAGAGAGATGATTCATGAAATTTGTTGCCATGTTATTATTTCTATATGCTTGCATTTATTTATTAATGGTAGATCTAAATAGGCCCAGTAGGATAGGGACTGGAGGAAGAGGAATGAGAGGGAGTGGGCAAAGTTGCACCTTGTTTCTTAAAATTTTCTACGAAGTCTTATTTTTTCCCCCTTAAATATTACTTAAAAAAACCCACATTTTTTCAGTAGTACAATGAAATTGTTTTCACTTCATGCAGTAGGCATATAGATTGAATATTGACACAAATAAAAACCATAATATCGTATTAATGATTTAGCAATGATTGTGATTGTGAGCATAGATGAATGCAGAATGAGTTGCAGTGGATCTGTTGAAAACCTGCCCTGTAATGTAGTATAGCAAAAAGCATAAAGGCAGCATTTCTTACTCCTTTTTATTTCAGGTGACAGTCCAAAAAAGCTAAGCCACTCTTTCATGGATTCTTCCCTCCCATTTTCTGCAGCCTGTTAGATGACTTTTCCCAATAAGATGCATGGGTACCTTGCTAATGAGAAACACTCAGCTGATGGGAGAAAGCACACCTGATAGATGCCATTTCTTCAGGACCTCTTTCTGCACCAAATAATGGCTGCTCTGTAATTGTTCTGCTGTTTTAGAGAGGGGCTTGCTGGAAGCTGAACACCACAGCAAAAAAAAAATTATCCCTCTGCATTCATCCGGTTTTCAGCCTTTTCTATAATTCAGCTCCTGGATGCTGTTAGAGCCCAGGTATGGAGTTAGATGTCTCTCTTGGCCCACCCAGGATGGCAGCTTTGCTTTTGTGGTCTTAGTGCTTTGGTGCAGAATAGGAGCTTGAGCAAATGCAAGTTGCAGACAGCCCTGCATAAAAAATCCACTCTTTTGCTCAAAATGAGAGCATAAACCCAAAAGACAAGTTAGCCCTGACTGCAGAATGTCTTCACGAGGCAAATTCCCAAAAACAAGTATGAAAATTAATCAAGGCTACGAAGGCACCTAATATCACTGCAGTCATTGAGAATGATTTTTATTGTCCCTAATGAGCATTTTATAGATACTCATATTTGAGCAGTGCCTGAATCTTTCAAAATAAGAACCAGCATTTTCCCTGGAGAAGAAGCATATTGCTGAATGCAATCTGTCAGCATGTCGGGGCTGCTCAAGCTCCTACACTGTAGAAACAGATGATCAAGTCCTCTTCCATGTTTCATGAATTAAAGGTGTAAATCAGTTTAGCCATTAAATAAGTCAACATTCCTCTTATCTATCAGTTACTTTGATTTTATAGATAAAGGTATAACTTCTATTGCAAGTAATTAAAAAGGAATAATTTATTTCACAATGTAGTTTCTATCATAGTCTGCTTCAAGCCTAAAATGAGGGCAACCACTAACAGTAATTTTTGCTTTTCTAATCTATTCTCTCAAGAGAGGAATGTGATTTCACTTTGATTTTTCATTTCCATAACAAGTACTGTGAAGTTTTTCATATAGCTAAATATAGCTAGTCCTGAAAAAAGTATAGGAGCCTGACCCTCTCTTTCTACTGACATGGAAATAGTAAATCGTAGATATCCTTCTCATTTGGCTTCTTTAATGATGAAGAATCAAAAGAAGTTCCTTTGGAGTTCCTTCAAAATAGTATTCTTTTTATTTAAAAGGATGCTTCCATTGAATGACAGAGATTATAAATAGAATTGAATTCTATACTTCATTCTAGCAACACTAATATTAATCTCCTAATCTTCATCTTTTTCTCACTTTAAATGTGTTTCCCTATCTGTAAACCTTTTATTGGCTGATCATTATTCTTACATTCCAGCAGCATTTTAAATTATATAAATACAGCATGCTATTTATCCATAACATTTCTGTGAATTTCTTTTGCTAGTCAATCATCAAACAGAAGTTTAAGATAGAGCTTTGTCTTCACTGGTACATCATCGCTGAATGCTCTCAGGTGATACTAGGCAAGAATCATATAGACATATACTTTAAGATACTCAAATGTGTGCATGGGTTTCATTTCTTCAGCAGCAATAATTCTTGCTGCCTTTAATAAAGATTAACAGGTAGAAAATATTATATACTTGTATGATGAAACAGCATTATATTTCTGTAAGGCAGTACTATTTAAAGCATCTGGTTTTCTACCTTTGTTTTTTTAATCTTCTACTTTTAATTCAGGACAGACACTGCAGATGAGGATGCAGCTCCTGCTGCTCTTTGCTCTGGAATTAAGGTACTGAGCTTTGTGCTACTCTTTGGCTGGCCTAACCATCAATTTACCCATTCTGTTGTAAATCAGCATTTTCCCCTCTTTAAAAATGTCCAGAGAAGCACATTGACACCTGATTTACTCCACGTTACGATTTGAACTGAGGAAGTGTGTGGGGAAGACAGTTCATCCCATAAGCATTAAGCCAGTTGTCAGGACACTGGAGGGATGTGTGAGCACCCGCTGAGCCAAGCCAGCTTGGAGGGAGGATCAGCAGCTTCCAGCAGTGTACAGTGCTGCGTGTGGGCAGCTTCCACACAATCAATTAGATACCCAGGGAGAGGAAGGGTTCAGTTCTTAAATTAGCAGCTTTTCCTTCCTTACATGTTTAATCTCTGCCTCGCAAACTCAATTCCTTAAGTATAGCATGTGACGGGGGTTTATCCGTACACTTCACACAAGAAAGGCTTATGACTCCAGTTCTTAACCAAAAGAATAAAAAATAAAAGGACACCCAAAAGACCCCTGGCACATGACAATATCCTTTTGAGCAAAAACAGCTTTTTGCATTTTTAAAGCCTCAAGGTGGAAACACAACTATACTCCTTTTGAAAGTGTAAATGCAGAAAAGCAGGCTACAACTTTCTCAGATCTCATGGTGTGGCTTCATCTTGATAAAATGTTCACCTGGAAGGATATTCCTGAATTTGGAAAGTCTTGATAGTACAGAGAACTAGTCTTTCTAAATGTTGGGTTACTTTGATTTTGTGAACAAATTGTACTATGAAAAAAAAATAGTATTAGATCTTAAATCAATAGATGAATGCTTTTCATCCTGACATAAAATTTGGGATAAAACATCACTGAAGAATAGTCCCTCTTAATGCAAATAAGTCTGCTGGCATTATCTTGTACCTTCAGCTCTCTCTCAGAAGAATCTGAAGATTCTTCCTTGTTCCTTGTAGAATGGATTTTCCAAAATCGAAACACCAGTGTCACACACCTAAAAATTAGGCATGATTTTTCACTTGACTGGGCCGGCACCTTCTGCTGCTCTCTAATTGATACTTAGGAAAATGCTATTCTGCTTTCTGCCTGCCTTTCATGAACAGGCAGTTGGAGTTTAAAATAAATCCTATTAAGTTCCAAGAGTGGATGATTTCTTTCTCATTCTTTGTTCTATATATGCTGTTGGTCACTCAATTGATTCTATTCTTTATACTTTCTATTTTAGATGTCTTTCCACTTATTTCCCCCCCACTTCCTAGTGTGAATTTTCACTTGCTGGCTGGAATTCAGAAGCAATGAACCTGACTAAAGACCTCCAGAAAAAGATTTTTGCCTAAGTGCATGACTGCAGATGCTGGAGCCGTGCCCAGACAAAACCCTGTCCATGTTGCTCTGTCCCTGCCCCTTCTGTTGGAAGGGAGGGATTCGACGTGTTAGTGGCAGCAGTCACTCTTCCCCTGATAACCCAGGAAACCTTCCTGAAGGGATCCAGCCACTCCTGGGAAAAGGGAAGGTTCAGGTGTGGGCTGGGGAGCAGCAGCTTGTCCTTTCTTGTTCACAATTGTAATTTCAAGGCAAAGTGATGACAAAGGTTCCCCCCATGCTGTGATCTCCTACTCCAATTAAAATTGCTTGTCAGGTGTCAGCCAAGGCAGGGTGTGTGGGGAGAAGGTAAAGATGATCTAGAGAGTCTGTACTGGTGCTGATGCACAAAAATATGTCTAGAGACACACACTATTTATCGGCCTGTGTTAATATGATGCATATCCATGGAATGAGACACAGAACCTCTTAGATCTGTTGTTTCACTTTTATGAGTTGCTCTGTTAGTAGATGTGTTAGTTTCTTCCAAGATTACGTTTGATTCAATTAGTGGAATGATCTCTTTCAGATGATAAAACTGAAATTCAAATGTTTTCAGACAGGTGGGTGACAGGGCTCCTTGAGGGATATGGTGGATATCAGTCGCTGGAATGTAGGTGAGAGGAAATGAGAGGATAGGAAGGAGGTACAGCTCTGTATAAACTACATACTGAATGGAATGCAGATCCTTGAGGATGGGAAAATTCATAACAATGCAGAATTCAACTGAATAATGCACCGTAACTCATCCTGATTCCTTGGACTAAACGTAAACAGATTTGAAATCTCTTTTTACCTCCAAAGATTCACTTCTATATAAGCGACTAAGTGAAAAATAAACCAAATTAAAAGCACTTTAAATGCACCATGACTGGATGAGAATGAAAACTTCCTCTGCTAAGGGCAGCAGCAGTTTGCAAATGCAGAACTGGAAAACCATGCATCACAAGCCCCATTGCTCAAGCTGCTGGGGAAAAGTGCTCACGTTATTCCATATTATTTCTTTCCAAGCACCAAATTCATGATGTGATCCAAACAAAGCAGTCTGTACAGTGAGGATAGTGCAATAAATGCAGTCAGGAGTGTTCACTGTCCCAAGAAGGCAAGAATAAGGCTTCTTCTTCACCCTATCTCAGTTGATATTTGCATACCCAAGCTTGAGTGCCTGGGCTATCAGCAATAGAACAAAATAAGAGCAAGTACTCTGAGAATGTGAGAAATCAAAATATATAGAGTATCTGAGATTAATTTCAACAATAGGATCGGTTTTGCAGATGTTCTCATTTGAGATGGGTTATTTTAGCTCAGAAAAACAGGCTTGTGCTTAGTACTACCTTTCTTTCATATTACAGAGTTGGCTGTTTGAGGGGCAGAAGGAAAGAAGAGACTTTAGAAGCTATTTACATAGTGAAAAAATAGAACAGACATGACATAAGAAGGAATGTGCACCACACTGTGCTCTCAAAATGTATTCTTTGAAATTGTGGCTCTGTGTGGTTATATCATCTTGGCAGGTGAAGCAATACTCTGTGCAATTATCCATATTAGGGAAACTGTAAAAAATAGAAATGGCTCTGTTTATAGCTTCATTTTAATACACTGAGGGGTAGACAGCCACAGCTCAATTGGCTGCTGGGTATCAAGGATCACTCCAGACATTTGGATCATGAGAGATTCCTAAAAGCTTTATCAGCTTTCAGCTAGTGGGAGTTGCCATGCTGAAATCCAAACATGATTTTTATTTCTCTGGCCAACTTTTTATGGGAATAAGATGATGTTTATAAAAAACCCCTGAGCGTTGTTTTTTTATCATGTTATGATCCCACAGACTGGAAAGTGGAGATGAGGGAATAAGCCGTTGTTAGTATTAGTAACACTAAATCACTTTTCAAGGGAAATAATTTCATTTGAATATTGTATTTAAAATTGAAATGTATATGTGCAAACTCTCCTGCCTTGAAATATATTCTGTCCATTTCATGCCTCCTAGTTCAGTCAAGTAACAGGAGAAAAAGTAGAATGAAACTCAGTCCTCAGTCCTTGTGTATCTATACTGATGTGATGTACAGATTTATGCATGTTTGTGTTTTGATTACTGGGTTGGATGCATCAGGCAATTGTGCAAGAAGAAGGAGGTAGAAGAATGAAGATAAGCAGCATTTACTGATGTGTTTCACTCATTGAAATAAAAAGTAATATAGAGCATCTCTAACATAAGATTTCCTAAAGCAAGCTAGGAAGGTAATGTGTCGTAATGTCAGCTGAAGACAAATTTGTGAGGAAAATTTTAAATAATCCTTATGAGTATGGCTGCCTTTTAGGTATTTCACTGACCTTCCTTCTGAAGAGTATCTTTGAAAGCCAGAAAGCCACATCCATCCCTGAAGCCTTGAATTTGGGGCTTAAATAAAAATTATGACTGTTTATCTATATTTTACTGACACACTTCACCTATACAGTGAAACACAGACAATGATCAGTCTGCTACCCATGGCAAATTAAAAAGAGAAAATAACTCCTCAAGCAATCCCTCTTGCATGATGACATTCCTAAGTGCTCTTCCAGTTGGGTGGTGTGAAGTGGGGCTTGTGTACTCTGTTCAAAGTTACTTGCTGTTGGTGGGGGGTTTTAACCGTGAGGATGTAGTGAGAAATAATCAGCCATTCTAAGATTCGTAGAAATGCAGATCCCTCGCTCTCACAGCATGGAACTGATGCAATTCCCAGAACAACCATCCGTGAACTGGGAGCTGACCATTGCACTTTGATCGTGTCAGTCAGAGCACAGGAAATCTCTTGGCTGTTTTGAAAAATCCTCCCAAAATCTGTCTTTATACAAGAGCACACAGAAAACATAAAGCAAAACTCAGGAACGTACATACACGCCTTAGAAGAAGACTTAGATGTTACACGAAGTTATTTAAAATTCCGTGCTTCTTAAGGGAAACTGAAAACCTACTATAAACATGCTGGATGAAGGAAAGGAGAGAATTTCATCCTCATACCAATCCATCAGGCAGTTCCAAATGGGTTCACTGATATTTGAACTAAAGACTGATACTTCCTCAAAGGAAATTTACCTTGATGGTGTTTCTCTGTGTTCTGCATTGTTTAGGAATCTTCCACAGCCAAAATGTCTGGCAGCAATCTGCTTCACTACTTCAAGTCACAAGCCTGGCTTGAGCTGGAGATTCTTAAAGATAGAACTTGCCTTAGTTTCACTCCTCTCCAAACCCCATGACAAATAATAATTAATATTAGCTTTATAGGAAATTTTAAAACCTTATAGCCAGTTTCTTTTATCTAAAGCAAGTGCAAGGGATCTGTTATTCTGTGAGGTGGTCGGCACAATTTGAATATCTGCAAATTCCCCCTCCAAGACTCTTGTTGTAAAAGGACTGGAAGCTTGTTTTGTCCTCCCCATTGCTCCATGTTTCATAAAGTTTCAACAAAAGCAAGTGCTGACATTCTCTGTCACAGCCGCCTTCTCAGTAATTTGGAAGAAGTGTTTTCTATTTCTCCAGAGAAAACGCTTCAGTCTCAAAAGCTGTTTATTTTGCCTTTTTCTTCCTTCAGAAGGAAATAAAAATCTGTGAGATAAAATGAGTTGCAAATGTAATTGCAATAAATACATCAAAATAAATAAATAGCAGATATTTTCCATTTACACTTTAAAGGAAACAACTTTACCAGGGCTTCATGACCTAGTAAAAAACATATAAAAAACCAAAGCCTGCAGCAGTCTATTAAAAAAAAAAAAGGCATTTGGTAGCATCTGAAAAAAAGAACAGTTTACCCAGCTTAGTCTAAACCCACAAAAAGCCCTGTTGCCTGTTTTATTGCTCCTAGAGCATTTTAAGACCCCTAATTACAGTGAAGCCCATAAGAGCCCATTTCCTTTATACTTCTGTTAAGAAAACTGAGGGGATTGAGGGTACAATTTTAGAAGCACATGGTTAGATAGTACTGTTGGCAAATATCAGAAGGACAGAATAGTTTCTGAGAGGCCATAAACCCACAAAATGACAGTGAAATTTTACATCAGCAAGCTGTAAGAGCATGAAGGTTGCACTTATGGGCGACAGTCCAGACACTCTGGGATACCACTGCATTGAGAGGAAAAATGTAAATTAAAAACCTGCCACACAAAAAAGAGAACCTAAAGTGATCATTCAGGAGAGAAGTTTCAGAGTAGTCCTCACAAAGGTGACACTGAAAAGTTTCAGTTTGCACAAGTTTTCCTCCCTCTGCTTGAAATGTTGGTGGTTTCCATAGCATGATTATTTCTGTAACTGCTTTGTGTACCTAGTACTAATTTACCCTCATAGAATATTGACCTTGTACCACTTTAAACTTTGCACAGCTATTAACAGATTATGCCACCACTTCGTAAATCGGTTTTCTGCTAGATTTTTCCTTTCCAAGAAGGCTTTTGTTTTTCAATATTTGCCCCTCAAGGTATTTCTCTTTATTCATTCCTCTGTTCAAATACACTAAAGGCCTGTCAGGCTGGCTTTTGTTTTTACTGCCTAAAAACAGGTATTAGAAGGATATCAAATCCAACCCAACAGCAACATTCATGACCAATTTTCATTTGAAACAGAATGTATTTTCCAATTGCTGAACATCAGTTTGAAGGCTGCAGAAGTATGTTAAAATCTGAACACTCTAGAGAAAAATGTCAGTACCAGAACTTGTCTCCTTAGCAAAAGTAAACCTGCAGTTTTAAAATCTTCTTCAAAGTTTTGACTTTTCACTTCTTCTTGTTTTCTCATGCTGCTTTTTCCTTCCTTGAAAAAAAAAAAAAAAAGAAATTCCCAGAATGAAATACAAGCCCTTTCTGCCTCAAATTCTTGCTGTTTATCTGTACTCCCACTGCCACCCTAACACAACCATCTGTAGGTCCTAGCAAAGGTGAAGAAAGCCTTTTTTGAGACCATGTGTAACATTTTAACCTGGATCAGTTCTTCACATTTTCTCCCCCCTTTTTTTATAGATCCATAACCAGAAATCATGGAGCTAAAGAGGAAATGCAGGAATTTAAAAGCGTGGCTGGTGAAGAAACTGTTTCCTGTGCCCATCATCCTATTAAAATAAATGCTAATTATAACACAGATTCCACATATTTTTCAACTAAACCAATACATTGAAAAATTGATATTATAAAATATTATGTGCTTGATTGACATTTTGGATTGGATGCTTCAGAGATAAAAGAGCAGTAAAATGATCTCAACATCAGTTGATTTATGATCAGCATATACTTTTTTGAGTTCACATTGATCAACTTGATTGTTTGTTATTTACTACCCTACTAGCTCAAATAGAAGTAAAAGTCAAAGGTTATAAACAGTGGCATCAAGGTACATTTTTAAGACACAATATTTTCCTGATATCTCAAAAGAGTGAAGAAACACTGAGATGTTTATGAAAGAGCTGTTTCATGTTGCAATAGTAGAATGTTAGAAACAGGATACAGCGTGGATTATTTAACAGTTGCCAAATAAGATGATTAAAAATATATTCCACTGAAGACAGTTCTAGTTCAAGTTTCTAAATGTGCTTTTCCTTGCTTTTAGCTTCTCACATACGACATGTCTTTGGGCCAACAAGAGGCGATTTCAGTGAAAATGAGAGTTCGTCTCAAATGGAGTGAAATATGAGATAGAGATATCTTGTATCAGTGCATAATGCTCT
This sequence comes from Petroica traversi, assembly GCA_025920805.1. NCBI lineage: Eukaryota > Metazoa > Chordata > Aves > Passeriformes > Petroicidae > Petroica > Petroica traversi. The sequence goes on from JAHLSL010012984.1 coordinate 11,143, forward strand.
CTGTGAAAATATGAGCTATAAAATTTAATCTCAAATTACTTTACACTGCTAATGTTTTAGCCAATTTATTACAGCTGCACAGCTCTGGCACAGCACACCTTGTTACTCAGAGTCATTAACTCCTCGTTGCCCGTGTCATACACCCAGCAGGGATGGGGATCAGCACAGGGCTGAAAATGGTGCAGAGCTCTGTTTGCTGCCATCAAAGGCAACACTTTTTCAAGTCCTACTTTATCAAACTGGAGGAGAAACTCTGTGGTCTGTATCATGGATTATTCACTCTCTGTATATAATTATATAACTAATCTGTACATAATCTGTAATTGGAAAAGACAGGGACTGGTACAGGAAATCTCAAATGCCAAAAGACCTCACCAGAGAACAAGTGATGACAGGTTGTCCTGAACCAGCAGTTGTACTGGGATGAGATCAATAGCTGAGTTTTCCAAGTTTTCTTTGAGGATTAATCTTATTTAATTATTTTACAGCTACCCTTGGCATACAAAAATGTTGGATACTAATTGAATTTCTTCATAATACGATGTTGAACTGAATCAATAACAGCAAGACACATATATATATATCATGAGAGGATAAAGGAATGGCACTGAGGATGTGCCTCAGGTATAAAATGAAATTACACATTGCAAGTTACTCTTATTAATTAGTTTCTAGTCTCTTTTCCAATGACACAGAAAAATGTAACACGCGGACGGGGGGAAAATATCAGCTACCCTGTTTAACACTAGATTTTAGGTACTGTGTAAAATGGTCAGGAAAAAGACAAGCATAATCCAAGTATCTACCACACAAGGTATCTCCAGCAGAAACTGCCAAATAGCCATGCAGCTATTTAAGTCACTGGTGAAACCTCAAGTTTTTAAAATTTTACTCCATTTAAAAAAAAAAATTAAAAAAAATAGGTTTTAATATATCGGGAAGGACTACTGGGGTGATCAAAGAATACATCAAAAGTGCATCTAGAAACAAGAACCTTTCTGGCCTTGGCTTTTCAATCTAGCTAAATGCCAGAGGGTGGTAAATTGACTTACAAATATCCCAAGAGGAAAAAACAAGAGAAAGTAGAGGCATCTATTTGTATTAAAGGAAAATTACAGGGTTTAAACAGGTAAACTCAAATGGACTGTGGTCAATTTTAATATGGAAGACATTTTTCAGTATTTAGGAATGGGAACAATGCTAGTTCAGTGGCTGGACCTCCCAAACCCCCAGTTCTGTGTGTGATAAATTACTAATGCTTTGCACCTTTCCAGAGAATGAGAATTTGGAATTACTTGAAGAGTTTTTTTCTGGGTTTTGTTTTTGGTTTCAGTTTTTTTTTCCAAATAATGGGACATGGTAAAGTCTTAAAAATTTCAGTGCCACAAAAGAGTTAATTAAACCTCCACAAAAAGACTGTTATTCACAGTGGTAAATGTTATAATGAGGTAATGCTAGCAGTGATACTGTCCAGTATCAATAAATCTTCTCAATCACATGGTGGTGACCTATCAAACAGAAGACTAGGGATGTACACAGGTACTTTTTTCTAATATGTCAAAAACTTTATTTTACTAATAAATCATTTTAGCTGAAGCATATTCTGATGTTGCTGCTTGCAATTATCTCCTTCTATGAAACAAACCCCCCTCCTTTTGTGATGAACACATTTCAGATCTCTTACAAGTTCTTCTGTTCTTACTCACATTTCTACTCTCCTCGTACTATGTATGAACGTTAAAAATACTTCAAAGATGTGGGTCCTTGTTATCATTGAATTCATTCCAAGTATAGTCCCACCCACCCAGAAAAGGCTGCATTTTGCACCTCTCTCAGTAAGAGATGATGGGATAAAAAACAGAGCCCATCCATTTGCCACTGGTTTCAGTTCATGATTTCAGAGTGAGGTAGATCAGAATGTCCGAAATACAGTTAAACATTGTGCTCCTTGGTCTGTATTTACAAGTTCTGATTCACAGATCAGCTCTTTAATAAAAAACTTGCTACAGCTCAAATGAATAGAAAAGTAGCAACCATTAGATAGGAGAAAAAACAGATAAGTAAAAATAAGGAAGGAATTAGATCAGAAAATGCATTTTTCTATCTTAGAATATTTAGCAGATTATTACAGTCATTCCCAGGAGACTAGTTTTTCATCTTTATGTCCCTCTAAGGAGTTGGAGTTTGTCTACAACTTTTCAGTGGCTCCACCTATTGTCTAATAATGAGCAGGCCACCAAAATATTAAAAATCCCAGCATGAATCTTTCAGCAGCCTTTGTAACTCAACCCGATGAGCCACAGCATCCTTGATCCTGTGCCTATTATTCTGCCCTTTCATTACATTATTACTAGTCATTGAAGCTTTTTTTAATGAACTAAAGGATTCAGTCTGCAGGAGCACTGCTCTATGGTTCATAATTGAGATGCTCTCCCATACTTTACATTTTGATCATGCTCAGCTACACAAGGGCAATAGTCAAGTTAGCTTAATAATAGCCAGAAGAAATGCCTCTAATCCAATTGGTCACAAGGCACATATCACCAAAAACAATTTCTTTATAATTAAAAGGTGCTCGCGGGCACAGTGAAAGCTTGGAAGTTGCCCAGGGATTTTGGGGGAAGTGTGTGGATTTTTTTCCCATAGACAGCAGCCACACTGAAGCAATTTCTGAAACACACTGATAAGCTTTGCCTTTGAATTTACATTAAAGAGCTCAATAGTTGCTACCTGTGAGAACAGCTCATGCTTCTAAACTGACTTGAGTCCTGTAGAGATTAAGGACACAAGGCCTCCAGGAGATTAGCACATCACTTGGCTTAAGTGACATCCAATCCATTTTATTGACATGGCCTCTATCCTGCAAAACAAGCACTTTTTAAGTGAAACATCATGAAAATTCGTGTGGCTTTATGGGCCAGTGTATAATGGCTTTTCATAGGCAATTATTGGGCACTATTGGCAGGTCAGTAAACAAAACCAGCAGCACTGGCTATAGATGCCTTGTCAGAACATGCCCCCGCATACTAATGCACAGAGCATGCCCACAGAAACCTGCATTGTCTTTTAATTTTACTGGAGCCTCCTGACAGACTAAGGACCTTAAAACCCATTCATTGCATCTAGCAGATTATTACACTGAATTGTTGCAATGTTGATTTCAGAGTGCTGCTGAATCACAAGGCCACTCCAGTGTCTTCAATCACATTTCGCAATTATTTATTTTCAACAACACCAACTTGAGCTTTACTGCAAGAAAGAAAATTAGCATGTAGGTGAAGAGCTCTTTCACCTCCTTTTTTAATGCCATTCTAGTCACGGGGTGCAGTTTGGATGCGCCACTTGCTGCTGAGTAGCTGCATAGTGGGAATGAGAATAATTATTGAATTGAAACTGTGCACCAGCTTGGGAGATCTGATGTTTCATAAGCCTGCCTGCCAGCTACCTGGATTCCATTATGCTGGAGAAATAAGCTTTTTACTAACACTTTGGAAAATAAATTTTCCATTCTTTTCTCTTCCTTTTGATCCGTAGCATAAAGAGGCTGCATGTACTGAGGTTGATACAATGCATGAAGCTACGCTGTGCTGACGAGAAGAGTAAGCAGCATTAAAGCACACACACACACACAGACATTTTATCATCAGGGAGTTCTACAGCAAAGCCATGAACCACAGCTAACTAAAATGCAGTGAGATATGTTAATCCAAAATGAAAGCAAGAAAAGAATGCAATACAATTTTATGCTAAATCATTTTAGCAGAGGTATGGAATTATTAAATATGAAAACTGAATGCAGGTGGCCCTCTTAAAAATGTCTGTCTCAAATGAGATCCTTTTTTCTTGTTTTTCAGCAAAACTCTGCTTTTTGGCTTTCTAACACATAGCCAAATATCAAAATTAGAGGATACCCATGTGGATTCCTCCTGGTTCTGGAAATAACCTGAGAGCCATAAGAGCCAGCAGGAACTTTCACAACCACGGCGTGCACTGCATCAATGCCACAGCCTAGGCTGGCAGCACCTGCCTGAGAGAAAGTCTTCAGGAAGAGTGGGTAGTGAATTCACATCTGCACAAAATAAGAATTAATCCACCTACAGCCTTAGAAGCAAAAGCGCTCTCTTAAGATAATGAAATAGATGCAAATCCAGGAAAATTTGTAAAATTTTTGCATAATAATTTGAAAAATACTTTCAAGAATTTTTCCAAACAAAAAAGGCAACTTGCAATTTATCTTTTATGGTTGGAGAAAGGAAGAAGCTGAACAGGGTCATGATTAACCTAACCATTCTAAGTCAACCCAAAATTCTAAAAGTGAATTAGAATATAGAATATCTTGACTTTTTGCATTAATATCCTTTTTTTTTTTCCTTATTTCATGAGAAAGAGCTATCCAAATATTTTTTAGCTTCAAAATTAGAAGGAAATTAACTAGTTTGAAGAGTGACAAGCTTGCATAATGAACTCTATTAAGAAAATACCTTATTTAATCAGGAATTTTAATATCCAGGTCATGGAATTCCTTCTGGTTTTGGGGTGAGTGTGCCAGGCTTCCTGAAGACTGATTAATGACAACCTCAGCTTTCTTAGAGGGTGTGAAAGTAAGATTAGCATTGCATATGAGGGTTAGCCAGTGCCTATTGCACCTCCTACCAGCTTGGTATTCTGGTGCTGCAGATCAAGTCAAAATGTTTGCCATGGGCCAACTGGCTGTCCTTACATCTGTAGTGGTTGCATTCATGTTTCTTCATTGCTTCTGTTCTTATTTGAAAGAACAGAATATATCTTTAGGACTGAACAATGAAAATCTTACTTTATAGAGAGGTCAGAGATAAAAATTTAAGTAAATATGAACTGACAGGAAAATATGTTCTGTTTCTTATCTCATTCCTTTTCTATTTCATTTCCTTACCATGCTGTAGTCTTTGTGGTATTTATGAATCTTTGTCATAGTTATTAAATAACAGAATCCTTGTCTTTCCTGGTCGGCTAGTATGAACATTTTTATCTTTTCAACCATTGTTACAACATTTGTCCCATACAAAAATCTCTAATGCCTGAGCAGTAGTGCCTCTGACTTAGAATGAACTCATGTTTGAATAGCACATCAGAGCATCTTTCTCATGCATAACTCAAAAGATAGCATCACAGAATCATTTATGGGCTGCAGGCTTAAGAAAAATAATCGTCAGTTTTATCAGAGAATCATAGAATGTCAGGACAAAATGTTTTTGAGGCAGTGATCCTTTCAAGCACAGAGTTGATGGAATTCTGTGTGCACATTCAAAGGAAGATCTCCCTGGTGATGTTTGGCATTTTCCAAAGGAGAGAAGGAGAAAGGAAAGCGAAAAGGAAAAGATAGACTCTAGAAAGGTAAAAAGAATGGGAAGAAGGGATAATTAGAAAACTCTAATAAGAATCTCCCAAGGAAAATATTGGAAAGATTCTCAATGAAGCATTTCAAAATAATGAGACAAGTCTTTATTTGGGGTTGTCTCTTCCAGATCTAGTGTTTCCCAAGTTCAGACACCTGGCTTCAATGGGTGACATAATCCTGTGCACATCTACAAGGTTAAAACAGCAGTTTTTTCTGAGGGACATATGAACAATTTTATTCCATTTTATATCCCTTCAGAAAAAAA